>JAQFVV010000646.1:283622-303047 GCA_028023455.1 Epiperipatus broadwayi
AATGGTTTATAGACATCACTGTGTCACATCTTATAGATAATATGGAACTACACATAAGAAAGAGAACTCACAGTGCTGACTAAAATGATAGCATTAGAAATTAAATACATGTCCGTCTTTGGACTGGAAGGCTTTATCATATATAAGAATCCATTTGTATTTATAACACGGTGGTATTCAAAGAGATGAGTGTAAGGTTTCCATGATACATTTGCCAGCGTTACCAATACAGAGCCTTAACAATCTAACATTTGTCCTGAGATCGGTGCTACCAAATCTCATTCTTAGACAAGTTACATAAAGAAAATCCAGGACTTCTGGAGGAATAAGTATGATAAAGCAAAATACGAATTCTTGAAAATGCTATCATCAGTAAGCAACGCGAATGACTAATGCATTAATTTAAGCTTAATAAAATAACAGTATCATGCGTAACGCCATGACGAAATATTAACCCACTCAGCAATGTATGTAAAATCTTAGCAAATTAGGATGTCAAATATAGAAGAGGAGAAAATATTATTTTCCTATTTAACAAGCCCACGTATTCTTAAACGATATTATATTATAAGCAAGTTAACACTCAATGGCATGAAAGCAATAAATAATTATTAAAATAGATTAATAATCAAATTTATTTAGAGAACATAAAATGCATTTAAATCGATAGCGTCAACAACAAAAAGTTTATCTTATCCCATAATATGATTTTTTAAACAATCTGCCATTAAGCATATATTTCAAAATATTCAGTTGAGCGAACTGAGATCAATAAGGAAATTTTACATTTAACTATTTAAATATTCCAAATATCGGAATGATGGTTGAAATAATATAAGTTCACTAGAATCAAACATTAGCATACTAAAATTAATTTAATAAAATACATAGTTTAAAATAAGTTTTGCTGCATGAAAATAAGATAATTAAAGCGTGAAACTTTACAACTAAGATAGATTTAAAATACATAATTCTGTGCTAGCATTTTATAGAACAAGATTTTTAAAGCTCTAGAGAGAAAATCATAAATTTAACAATGACGATAACTGAGTTTATAGTCAGTTACCAGATAAATAAAAGATTACTTTACGAATATAATTAGAATTTAGGAAAGAAGTGAGGAATATTAAGAGTTCATTCTTCGGCAAAACGGAGTACCTTTTAGAAGTTATGGCGGCCATTTAGAATAACGTATACGAAGATTAGACGTGAAACTGTCACAATGTTAACAAAATAAGGATAGACATCTTCCAATAGTTCTTTCACAATTAAACAGAACAGTTCTCAAGTAGCAATGGCATGGCAGGAAGGCAGGACAAAGGCGATCTAAGATCAGGGAGATGAATTTTCCATCTACTCAGAATGCATTTTGTTTTCACTCTCTAAACACAAGAGAAGAGTGATATGAATTCATTTTGCATGTTCCTAGAACTTTTGCTCCTCCTATACTTAAAATTTAGAAATATTGGAAGATGTAATCAAATACACATTATTTAAATGTATTTCTTAAAATTGAAAATAGCTTTAAGAATATGATTTTTGTTAGTTTGACTTGAAATATTTAAATGAGACCAACATGTTTAAATTGTAATACCTTCTAGAACTTTCTAGCATTGCTTTAGCTTTGCATTAATCGTATTTATTTTCGGATCTGTAATACATATACACACATACACAGATATCTAAGTGAATGGAATTTACAAGCTTGGAAATAAAATATAATTAAGTTAAAATAATAACACAACTGGTTAAACATAACCATTTGGAATAAACAGGGTGGAAGTTATACGTGTATATGTATTCTTAACATTCCTGGATGACCAAATAAACATATAAATTGGTTCAAAACCTAGTTTAAAGGTATGTAATGTTATCAGGCAGTGAAGCTAAATATGTACTACAGATTTACTGCTTCAATATATATATATATATATATATATATATATATATATATATTGACTAAAAAGTATTGAAAGTGTAATATGAATTCGTTATTTTGGTTAAATATGAAAAATAATACTGAAATTGTAAAACAGAATTTTATTTTCACTATACCCAATTATTTCGAAGTCTTCATTTCAATTATTAATTGAGGGCAAATTTTATTAAACAATATCAATGAGTGAGCATCGAGTTACATTGGACAGTTACCTTAATAACATTGATGTCAGCAATCATATGTTATAAATAAAACCAAAACGCTGCAACTGGAGTTTTTGTAATTTTATCATTGCTTAGAATGAATGCATTTATATTCATCTTTAAAAACCTTGTTAAATTATATTTTTTAAATGATTAATTTCTAAAATCATGGCAGGATAAACCCACTGTCTCTTTTCTCAATTGGGGAAGTTCATTGAAGAAATTCCAAGCAAAATAGCAAAATATATATAAAAAAAATAAACCATCAAAATGTGTTATATTGAACGTCAGCTATAAAAAATATTGGGTTATTAAAGTCTAGAATTTCATCTATTTATTTGTGATGAATACAAACCCATGATGTGTATATGGATATCATATTCTGATCAATAAATTTCACAAGATCGATTAACTCAACTCTATGTGAGATTAAGCAATCCGAATTTCACTTTCTTAACTTGGGGGGAAAAAAAAGCTAGCATTTATTACTCATTTAGGGATAACTGAATTTTGGCAAGAAAAGAATTCTCTTTATATATTATTACCAATGAAAAAGAAAAATAAAGCCAGTGATGTGCAGATTTTGCATCGACAAAATATCTGTTATTCTAAGAGATTGGATATATTTATATACTTGAAAGAAAATATTGGAATTTAAAAGCAAAAGTAATTGAATTCAAATCCTCGATCATTATCATTCATGCTTGTCTTCTTTACTTGAAAAAAAATCATCTCTATGCATTGGGACCAGAAACAATGAACCAGTAGGTAAGAAGGAGAAATGAGATTGTTCATTTGTCGTATGATATATATGTGTATATATTTTTCATTTAAAAAAAAAAAGAAAAATGAGTACATTTTGTTCATATTTTATTTTAAAACATAGGATTAAATGACATATATGGTGATTTTTTTTTAGATGGAAACATAATGGATGAAATTAATCATAGAATTAAACTTGGTTGGAGTGCTTTTGGTAGAAATAACTTGATACTAAAAGGAAATATGCCTATGTGTTTGAAAAGGATGGTTTTTAACAAATGTGTTTTACCAGTTCTTACTTATGGATCTGAGACTTGGACACTTAATAGAAGAGCAATACAGAAAATTCAGACCACTCAAAGAAGTATGGAAAGATGTATGTTGGGAGTAACAAGAAGAGATCGAAAACGCAATGTATGGGTAAGACAACAAACAGGTGTTACTGACCTTATTGAAAAAATTAAAAGATTGAAATGGAGTTGGGCTGGACATATTACTAGAAGAGATGATAATAGATGGACAATTGAGATTTTAAACTGGATTCCAAGAGATTGTAAAAGACCCAGAAAGAGACCACATGTGAGGTGGATGGATGAAATAAGAAAATGTGCAGGGTTGTTGTGGAGAAGAGAAGCTAAAGATCGGAGAAGATGTATTAAACTTGGAGAGACCTTCATCCTGCAGTGGATTGATAATGGTTGATGATGATGATGATGATGATGGGTTATTTAAAGACTCACATAATAAAAAGTCAGAGTAATTTATTTTTGTTACTATTTTTTAGACTCTTATCTAAGGATATATGTTAATTTATGCCCCAGTGTTTTAAAATGTTTAATTTTTTTATTTCAGATTTAACTCAGGGATATTCTCCGTGCTTTGAGATCAGAAACATGGAACCAGAATCTATAATGGACCAGTGGGTAAGAATGAGAAATGAGATTGTTCACTTGTGGTATGATATTTATGTGCATGTATTGTTCATTTAAAAAAAAGAAACAAAATGTGTAAATTTTGTTTATATTTTATTTTAAAACATAGGATTAAATGATATACATGAGTTATTGTAGGATTCACATAATAAAAGGTCAGAGTGATTCATTTTGTTACTATTATTTGGACTCTTATCTGATGATATAGATTAATCTATGACTCCATGTTTTAAAATGTTTAAATTTTTTCTCCCAGATTTAACTTGGGGATATTCATAGTTAAATTGCAGTAGATTTTTATGTTAGTTTAATTAATAAGAAATTACATTAGTGAATAAATAAAAAACTATTTTTATTGGATCACTTTTTTTTTTATTATATATCCAATAAAGTCTGGATAATTGGAATCTCTCCTTCCATTTATATAGTATTATTGTCATCCAAAAAAACATAGTATTGTACATTTCAACTGGCTATAATTTTAGTCTATTGCATACATCGTTTGTTTTGTTCTTTTATATTTTTTATTACTAACATTATTAATTTTTAATTATAAACCAATAAATTTAGAGTTCATTAAAATTTCAGTGAATTTGTTTAATTATTTTTCCTTTGGGTGGGCGAGGTAGTCTTTGATTCTTGGATTTTGATTCAAGGTTAAACCAATCTTGGTAAGTGAAATAGAGTTAGGTGCATATATATATATATATGCAGCTGTTATTACTATGTGATTATTCATATAGTATACGAACATGGATGGGCTGCTCACCAACACGCATTAGCCAGCATGGTGAGTTTATTGGCTTTTTACCTCTGAGTTTAAGATCAAGAAACACCATGGTCTTTCTTCTCAGTGCCTGATAAGGCAGAATGAATGTTTGTGTAAATGATAAATATTTTCCCAATACATATATACAATTATGACAGACAAAAATAAAGCATGGCCCTTATTCTCAGGAGGCTGTAAAGTCACCAAGCAAGGCAGCGGTTGGTGGCTGAAGGCAGAGTGTGCTAAGAATCCCCTGATTGCGGACCCAGGCTGCCATTTGATGACGACTTTTTATTTAGGTACTTACAACTGCAGATCACTTTCAAGTGAAGGAAGATTGCAAGAATTAGAAGAAGAACTCTCTTATATTAAATGGGACATTATTGGACTTTGTGAAGTTAGAAGAAAAGGTGAAGAGACAATTGAATTAAAAAGTGGACATATACTCTATTATAAAGGCACAAATATTGGAAATACAAGTGGAGTAGGATTCATTATAAATAAAAAGTGGAAGAACAATATTGTGGAGATTGATGGTGTATCGGACAGAGTGGCAAGATTAGTTATACAACTTAATAGCAGATACCAAATGCAGATAATTCAAGTTTATGCCCCAACAAGTTCTCATAGTGATGAAGTAGTAGAAGATTTTTATATGGATGTACAAAAGGCTTTTGATCAGAGTAAACACCATTTTAAAATTGTTATGGGAGACTTTAATGCTAGAATTGGTAAAAAAAATGAAAGATGAAAGTGCTGTGGGTGATTTTGGTTATGGTAATAGAAATGAGAGAGGACATAGACTTGTGGAGTTTGCAGAAAAAGAAAAACTTTATATTATGAATTCTTTTTTTGAAAAAAATGTTAAAAGGAAATGGACATGGGAGCATCCAAATGAAGGTACAGCAGAATTGGATTATATTTTGACTAACAGGAAATACATATTTCAAGATTCTAATGTTCTTAATAAATTTAACACAGGAAGTGATTATTGATTAGTAAGGTGTAAGATACGTGTTAATGTAAAACTAGAGAGACAAATATTATTAAGAAAAACAATATTTACAGTTGATATTCCTAATCTTCAGAAACATTCTAATGAATTTAAATTAGAACTTACAAATCGGTTTCAAGTATTAGTAGATTTTGAACATGATTCAGATTTGAATGAAATTAATATGAAAATAACTGATACACTTTTGAAAACTGCAACAAAGATAGCTGGTAGAAAGGAAAAGCAATTGACCAATAAAATTTCTACTGAGACTAGAGAATTTATGAAGAAAAGAAGGAATATGAAGATATACAAAAATGATGCATTAAAAAGAATTGAATATCTCGAATTTTGTAAAATGGTGCGGAAAAGAGTTGAAAATGATATAAGAAAGTATAACTGTGAACTAGCAAGGAAAGCTGTAGAAGAAAATAAAAGTCTTAAGAATGTAAAACAACATTTTGGTATTGGTAGGAAATTTATATCTGCAATAAGAAAAAAAGATGGAATTATTACTAAAAAAAGAGATGACATCATGAAATTGGTAGAAGATTTTTAGCAAGAATTATATAGTAATAAAGAACAAGTACCTCCTATATCTATTACATCTTCCAAATTGCCCAGAATTTTAAATGAAGAAGTGAGACATGCAATTAAATGTATGAAGAAAGGAAAGGCTCCAGGTAATGATGGAATTATAATTGATATATTAAAAGAAGCAGGTGAAGAAATAGAAAAATTTTTAGCAAAGTTATATACCAAATGTCTAAATGATAAAGATGTACCGGAAGATTGGAAGAATGCAGTAATAATATTAATATTTTAAAAAGGTGATAAAGAAGATATTAGAAGTTACAGACATATCAGTCTTTTATCAGTTTTATATAAAATTTTTACCAAGATAATTACTACTCGTCTACAGAGAACTTTGGATTTCCACCAACCAAGAGAACAAGCCAGATTTAAAAGTGGTTTTAGTACAGTAGATCATATCCAGGTATTGAGAGAAGTTATAGAAAGCACAAATGAATATGAGTTGCCATTATGCTTAGGATTTGTAGATTATGAAAAGGCATTTGATTTTATAAACATTTCTTCAGTGATTAAAGCATTAGATCATCAAGGTATAGATCCAGGATATTGTCATATTTTAAAGAATATTTATAAAAATGCAACAGCAACAATTAGATTACATAATGATACTGGGAAAGTTCAACATTGAGAAGGGTGTAAGACAGGGTGACTCCATATCTCCAAAACTTTTTACAGCAGTGCTGCATGAAGTATTTTGTAGATTAAAATGGGAAACTAAAGGAGTGAAAGTAAATGGTGATTATTTAAGTCATTTAAATTTCGCTGATGATGTAGTTGTTTTTGCAAATAATGCTTCAGATCTGCAGGAAATGTTGCAGGAATTATCAGATGAAAGTAGGAAAGTAGGACTAAAGATAAATGTTAAAAAGACTAAAGTAATGTTTAATCGATTTGCTCAAAATATGAAAATAAAGATTGATTATGATGAATTAGAAGTTAACAGTTACAAATACCTTGGTCAGATTATTAATACAGATGGAAACATAATGGAGGAAATTAATCATAGAATTAAACTTGGTTGGAGTGCTTTTGGTAGAAATAACTTGATAGTAAAAGGAAATATGCCTATGTGTTTGAAAAGGAAGGTTTTTAACAAATGTGTTTTACCAGTTCTTATTTATGGATCTGAGACTTGGACACTTAATAGAAGAGCAAATCAGAGACTTCAGACCACTCAAAGAAGTATGGAGAGATGTATGTTGGGAATAACAAGAATTGATCGTAAACGCAATGTATGGGTAAGAGAACAAACAGGTGTTATTGACCTCATTGAAAAAATTAAAAGATTGAAGTGGAGTTGGGATGGACCTATTGTTAGAAGAGATGATAATAGATGGACAATTGAAATTTTAAACTGGATTCCAAGAGATTGTAAAAGACCCAGAAAGAGACCACATGTGAGATGGATGGATGAAATAAGAAAGTGTGCAGGGGTAATGTGGAGAAGAGAAGCTAAAGATCGGAGAAGATGGATTAAACTTGGAGAGACCTTCATCCTGCAGTGGATTGATAATGGTTGATAATGATATATATATATATATTATTATTATTATTTAGGTCATTAATAAAAAATAATAAGATGCTCTCTTGATCAGTTTTGTAATTGATAGTTTCTTTTTTATTATTTATAATTTATAATATTGTTAATTTAAAATAATTTGCATAATAAAATATCAAAATTTTTGTACCTTTTTAATATATTTAATTAGTTAATCAATGGCTTAGCTACTAAATATCAGACTTACAAAATTGAATTATTAAAATAAATTTTATAATAACTTTTAAAATATATAATATATAAGGGAATTGAATTCAGACTTTCATACAACTCTCCAAGCCATCTCATATTGCTGAACAACCTGATCACCCACATGTTGAAAATAAACGTGTGTGATCAGGTTAGTCAGCAATATGAGATGTCTTGGAGAATTGAGAGTTGTGTGAAAGTCTGAATTCAAATTCCTTATATATTACATATATATCTATAAACAAAGCAAAACTCTCCATACAGTATCGCCACCATGTGCTAACCAGAGTAATCAATGAATGCCAGGGTGGCAATAATGTATGGAGAGTTTTGCTTTGTTTATAAACAATTATGTGCTAGTATAAGATAGTGATCATGTGATACATATATATCTGTATGTGCAGGTGTAAACCTTACAGTGTACTAATTTTAAAATATAGTAAAGTTTAAGTTTATAATGTGCTGCATTTTAAAATGTTCATTAAAAGCATTAGCTTTAAGGGATAAATATTGTAATCTCAACTTTGCTTTTTTAAAAAATAATTTATGCATCAATAATAAAACAGATACCGTAATAATATAAAATAATCTGTAAATATTTACAGAAGAAATTTAAAAATTATATGCTTAAATAAATATTATTATTAAAAGTAAACTTTTAATAGCAAACATTTTAGAATAATTTATTGCTCTTATAAATTAATGAAATATTGAAGAGGAAAAAAAAATTCAATATATTGACAAAAGGCTAGTCCTTCAATCATATTTTTCTAACATTTATTATTCATCGTAAATGTGATTTGTGTTTTATTTTATATATGATAAAGATTTAAAAACTACATCATAAACTCCTTGACCCTCAAGAGGGATTGAATCTTTAGGCTTAGTTAGAAATTACTAATTTTTTATAAGGAACATATGCTGTCTTTATGTCATAGCATTTTAGGATATGTTCTATACTGTCTGGGATTCCTTTTATATAAGGCATACAAACTCTAATAGCTGAATCTTCTGTTTGTTTTTATCTTTATTATTAATTTTAGCTTCAAATAAGGCTTGATGTATAATTTTTTTATTATAGCCATTTTCTAACAATGCATTATTTATATGATTTATTTCTTCTTTTAGATATGATTTATCGGAAAGCTTAATTGTTCTGGTAAATTGTATTTTGGCCACAGAAAAATTCTGAGCTGGATGATAATGAAATGAAAATTGGAGGTACCTGTCAGTATGTGTAGCTTTTCTGAAAACTGAGAATGATAAAAAATTATTTTGTTTATTGGTAACAAGAACATCAATGTTAGTGATCTTAAAACAAACAAAAAAAATCTAGATAAACGTCCATTACAAATATAGAATATTAAATGCCAAGTATAAAGTCACTCCACGGAAAGCATCATTGGCTGATATAGAAACTAGCATAATATATGCTCTTGGTTGATAAAACAACAACAGGTATAAGATTTATTATCATGTTAACTTTAAGTAAAGTGATAGATATCATTAGTATATTTTGCTAAGCTTAAATGCATTTAATTTTTCTTTTGTAATTGGTTCATTTTTATTATTTTATTTTTAAATTTTTTTTTATATAAACCCAAATATTTTTTTATTTATTAATTTTCATCCTGAGCCAAACATGTAGTATCAAAAAATTGTTTAGTATTACAGGGATAAAAGGTCATTTCTAAAAAAGAATGTTGCAAAATGATCTCTCAATAATTGAATTCTAAAAATGATATGATTAGATTGTTAATCTACATATTTAAAAAATGATGAATGAAAAAAACATTAGCCTGAGAAATTAATTATGGAACTAACGAAAACTTTTTCTTACAAATATATATATATATATTGTAACAGTATATAATATGCTGTTACATTAATTTAAAATTAAAACAAAAAGTTCATAAATATAAATAAATTTATTAAAAACTAAAAGCTAAAATTAAAAAGAGTTGTTTAACATATATATTGTCGCACAGATGGAAAATTTTAAAAGTATTTTTTTTAAATAAAAAAAAGTATTTGAAGGCACTTTTTTATAATAAAAAAAAAGTAAATATTTAAAGATAAAATATTTTTATTAAAAAGTAATATAAATGAAAAATATTCCTATGTAATCGCAGTAAATAAAAATGATAGATTTATTAATTAAATGAAAAGCAAACTAGCCCTTGGGGCTTTTTTATGATTAAAAAGTCAGATGGAAGATATAGATAAAAATTAGATTGTTTCCCACTCTGAAGCAGAATGCCCAATAGAAGCAGCAACCAACACTCAGACCCTAATGAAAATCATTGGAGCAGGAAACCATTATTGAGTGAATCCGGACAATTTGTATAAAAGAAAAAGATTCAAATTAAGAACAGTTCCAGCTTGATTTTTGAGGAGGAGGGTGAAAAGATGCACTTTTTACACTCTTACTTTTTTTACATGAAGTGACTGTTGAATTATGAATGGTATTATTGCATACCCTGAATCATATGGGTACTGCAATAAAATAGTACCAGGATTGAAACAGCTAAGGTCATCTCCAGAACAACAGACCGATCTTCCATGAAGGTATGACTAATAAAGACTTTGCAGGAATTGGCACCAGGAACCAGGCGCTATTCTACTGTAAAGTATAAACTATAAAATTTTAAAAAGTAATTAAGAACTTTCATCAATATTTGATAGGCTTTTAATAATCAACTAAACATAATTTTTAAAATGAATTTTTATCTGACTTATTAAGATTTCAAAATCAATTATTAATTGTTTAATTTTATATATTTGAGTTTGCTAATTTAATTGAATCATTTCCATTTTTTTATTAATATTTATTGACTAAATTATTTAAATGTATTAAATTTAAGTTGGGTATAGATAGGTGCATAGTTTCATTAACATTTAGGTTTTTTTTCATATGATTAAAATATATAGATATCGGTAAATATGACACCTCATGCTGAGTGTCCAAACATATTTATTCATATATCTTTTAAGTTATTGGTGTCAATGTGGCACCTTATGATGAGTGCCATTGGGTTTATTGTAAATTTCCCTCTGCAATATTATCAATAACTTTATATTTTAATCATTTAGGTCTACATTAAATGGGTTTAATTTCAGGCTATCTGTTTCATGTTTAGATCGATGCTGGTGGAGGGATATATGGGTGTTTATATCAAGGTAATGTGAAACATGTTTAGCATATAGGGCACAGCCCAATTGAATGTATGACCCAAAGATGTAATCATTGTGTTGCAATGGACACAGATGTATTTCCTGTGCCATTGACCCCCTTTTTAGCTCTATGGATAGGGACCATAAGTCAGCTTATAGACCACTCTCCCCCCATACATAGCATTTCTCTTTAATTATTGTATATACATTATTCCTTTGCCAGACATATGCACATTCCTGTATTGGATGAGGATCATGTCCTTCAAATAATATCATGCAGTCAGATGCACATTACTGTCAGCACATTCCTGTATTGGATGAGGATCATGTCCTTCAAATAATATCATGCAGTCAGATGCACATTACTGTCAGTGTGGTTTTATGCTAGCATCTTCATATTGCATTGGTTGCAACTATATATCTACAAACAGGCATTGGTTTGGCTACAAACTTTTAGTCTGAGATTGAATGATTGTTTTGAAAAGTTTGAGTAGTCTATGTAGCAATCTATACTCAACATTATAAAACAAACTTTTATAAAATGTCCATCTGTGTGGACTTTCTTAAATAAAAGTTAAATTTTAAAAAAAAATAACCAATTTAAAATGAATAGTAAAGATAAATTTTATTTCTCAATTTTAAATATTTATATATGTGTGTTAATAAATGTTTTTTTGTGTAATATTACTGGCAGGGGCTTTTTTTTTTTTATACTAGAGATATATTTTAAAGAGTTTTATATTAAATCTTTTTCTTTATTAAAATATATAATAAGTATATATTATAAATATCTGTGTCTCCCTGAGCTAGTGGCATGGGCTAATAGTTGTAATAAAATAATATAAAATTACAACTTAACAGTATGTATCTGCCTAATATATATTTTTTTCAGGTTCCAATAGCCTGATGGTACTCTTGTACAGCAAATATGGTAAGACCCTCATCTCCTCGACCATTATAATATATAATATATAACAATATATATATATATATATATATATATATATATATTGTTTTTTGTTTGTTTTTTAAGCAAGTTTACTGATATGTAATGGGCACATATGCCATTACATTTTTTTTTAAAATTAAACATGAAAAATAAAAGTTCACAAATAAAAACTTCTTTTTTAAGAATTAAAAATTGAAAATTAAAAATCATCTATACTCTAATATATAAAATCACACAGATGAAAAATTATTAAAAGAAAACGTTATTTTAAAAAAAAGAAAGTTTTAAGACTAAATTTTCAGCAAAAACTTAAAAGATTTAAAGATAAAAATATATCTTTAAAAATGCACAATAAATTAATTAATGCTTTTGTAAAATGGAAATGATTATTTTAATTAGTAAACTATCCCTTGGGCATTCAAAAATGTAAAAGTAAAAGGTCAGATAGGAGAGAAAAAACAATAGAAACTAATAGCCAATAAAAGAAATCCCTTAGGAAATGGACCAGAATGAAAAGACCATCACCAACATCATGATGTAATGTCCACTGAATCCAAAATTCTAATATAAAAGAAAAAGTTTGGAAATAAATTTTAGTGAATGAAGGAATTAAGAGAAGACATAGATTATTAAGTCGGAGAGTTGGGGAGAAGGGATTGAAAGATGCACTTTCAATTCCTTCAGTTGTTCTAAAAGAAAAATGAAACATCATTTTCCCATATTGTGGACTATAAGACATCTAGGTCCAGTAATTAAATACCAGCTACAATAAAGAATCAATGGCTAACTGGATACAAATCTCTTCAGGACGGCATGGGAATTCATGTTCAAAATTACAAGTACTATATAGTTAATGAACATTTTAAAAACAGTAAGAACTTTGATTCCAAAAACTTCTCAATATTTAAATAGAAGTAGAATTTCCTATCTGATTAAATTTTTTATTAATTATTTCATGGAATATATTATTTGTTTGTTAAATCATTTCCATTAATTTATTTTTTGTTCTTTTAAGTTTTGTTATGATTTTTTTTATTATTAAAACAACTTGTAATAAATGCTAAATTTAAGTCGGACATGAATGACTGCATAGATTTGTAAAATTATATATGTTAGTTTAAGGGAGGGTAATCTTAGGTTATTTGTTTTCTAGTTAAATTGGGTCAATGGATTGGATATATTGGTGTAATTATTAGATGTAGTATGAGATTCGCTACTTGCAGGATCGTATCATATGCCGCACACCCCCTTTTTCCTATGGAATGGGATAGTAAGCCGGCAAAAAGAACCACAGTCCCTTCCTATGGAGTTTTTTTTTTGTTCTTCTTGCCAGACAGATGTAGCATTCCTGTCTGGATGAGAGTCAATGTCTTCTAACCATGCTGTTTAGATGTACATTCCTGACAGTATAGTATTTTGTGCTGTCACATTCATACTGCATTGAATGCATGGATATATCAGATGGATTGATGTTGGTTTGGCTGTGAAACTTTGGCCTAAGGTTAAATCAGGGATAGAATATTTTCTTTACCAAATGCAATCTATGTAGTCTATTTATACTCGATACTTAATAAAATTAAAGTAAAAGTAATACTAAAATGATACAAAAACTTATATGTGTGTAAATAAATGTTTGTGTGTTAATTACTGGCAGTGACTTCTTTTATTTTCTTGTTTTAAATATTAATTTATTTTGAGAATATAAATCTTTATTAAAACTTATTAAAATGTTTTAAACCTCTGCTACTCCATGAGCTAGTGGCATTGGGCTGATGGTCTGAATAAAACATGTAAAATGTGAATCTTAACTTACATATCTGCCTACTATATAAATTTTCTAGGTTCAAATGGCCTAGTGGCACCCTGTATGGCAGATACGGTAAGACTCCATTTTTTACGATCGTTATAATATTTATATATATTGAAAGCAAAAAACAGGTAATAGCATCATGAATAAGGCAATCGTTTGTGAAAAATAGAAGCAATTGCATGAAGAATATTGTGTTGTTTCTAGTATTATATTTGTTCCAATGAAAGACTTTATTGCCAGAAAAGTTATGTTCAATACATTTAAAAAGAATTCTGGATTCTATAGCTTTACAACGCATAGTATAGCTTTTTCTAGTGTCAACAGAATCACTATTGAATGTTTTCATACAAGAACGCAGACATTCTGAAATCAATAACTTGTCAATTTTTATTAGGATGTGTAAATATACATTTTAATTTTGTGCATTTAAAATATATTTTTTATTTAAAATATAACTGTTAATTTTACATCCATTTTTTATTTTTAGAGTTTTGATAGTTCCTATTTAAATAATAGGTTTGTATGATAATTTTTATCTTGAAATGGAATATCCCTAAAAACATATACATTGTTGTTTATAACTTGACTATTATTAAAGCTTTAATATGTTGTGATATTTATCCACAAATATTGACAATTTCTGAAAAAATAATTAATTCATCGACGATAATTAGAGATCACAGTATTACTTCAAATATTAAAATAATGCATACCGTAAGATGACTTACCCTTTATTTGGAAGTATTTTGAATTTTTCATTTTGATTTTTGCAAAATTCATTACTATTTACCTTATATTATTTTTGTTTCATTGAGAAAAAATATATGCACAACTAAATTATTTAAATATTGTGTTGTTTTATGCAATGCACTGTGGCTTCTCCTTTTTCAGAGTCAGCCACATTGTCCAGAGAAACCTGTTAGCCACCTTACCTTACTTTTCCATTCCTCACCCTAAGTTTGTCCCATATTTTTTTCTATCCTGCTCAATACCATTTCCACAGCATAATCTTTGTCAAATCCACTGTCTTTATATTTAAATTCCCATATCTTTTCCCAAACCCAGTATAAAAACCAAGAATCCACTTTCTGTATATCTTTATTTATATTTCTACAACTTCATCATTTATATTCTATATGTTTTCAGGCATTTACATTCAATTAACAAATATCTAATATTTTCTATGCCTTCCCTAAATAACTTGCAGACTAAATCATGCATATTTTTTTTCTGTTTATGTATATATTCCCTTGTTGCTAAAAATCCTGATTGATCCTTAAACAGTACTATTTTCCTTGATATTATCATAAATTATCTCACACCCAATATTCTGTTACTTCTATGTATATTTAAACTCTTTTTATTCTTCATACTATTTGTCTATCTCTTCAACTCCCTATTTTTTATTAATGCATCTATACTTCTTTCCCATTCCTTGCCACTATAACATCCAATAATCCTCCTAACACAATCATCCCACTATTTGTATAAGTATAATGACGCAAAATATTATCAAATCTTCTGCATACCAGACTACCTGTCTCACCTAACTTGTTGCTGGTCTTTTACTCATAACCCAATTTACTAATTTGTCTATTCTCCTATTATCTATAAATTTCAATCTACTGAACATTTTGATTTTGCTTTTTACATCTCTCATAAAAACTTGGCCATTACTTTTCTCTCCTTGAATTTGCCTCCTTTGCCATACATACATCTGCATCTAATACATGCCTTCCTACTATCCTTTTCTTTTTCTAAGTAATCTGTCACCTCCTTATACTAACACCTAATGCATCATTACCAATGTTAACCCTGCTACTTTCACTCCTTTCCATACAATTTCTAGCTACATCAACCATGTAATATGATATGGCTTCTCCATTATCAAAGTCAGTAATCTCTCAACCATTATGCCCAGAGAAACCATTGCTAGAATATCTCAAAAGTGCCACCTGTATTTAGAAACACAAAGACTAATTTAAGCAACATAGGTAAAAGCAAATCCTTATTCAGAGTTTGTTTCCTCACACATGTAAGGTCATAAAAACATTCCAGCATTGATTTGTATTCTTTTACTGTTTATTATATATATTTTTGTTTTTGATTTGATGGAAAATCACCTAATTTGCTGAACAACTCTATTTATTGGATACTTCTATTTAACTATCTATTTTTCCATTGAAAAAGGCTTCTCAAATATTGTTATAAGCTTTGAGAATGCCACACTTTGTTATAATGCTGCTTTTCATCCAAATGTTACATAAAAAGAGGAATATCTGAATACAAATATTACACAAAATTTCCAAATCATTAATAATTTCATTTTTTCATTTCAATTTATGTCTACATCAACATTTTTTAAGTGTTGCTTTGCCTAGTATATCAGTTCTCATTGTATTCTTTAAAAAAGTTTTTTTTTTATTAACAGCAATATCCACTTTTGGTTGGGTCTAATGCAACAAGTAGTTGATTGTAAAAATGTCTAGATATCTTCAAATTATTTTTAAGATACAATCCTATACATATACACATCTAATTTTGCCATATTTTATTTATTTAATTTTGTGTGTAAAATGAATACTATTATTGTTATTTTAAAAGTAAAATAAACAGATTTTATATGCTAATTAATCGTATCAGTATTAATTTTATATTGTAGATAAAGAACAAAACAAAATATCTTGAACCTTATTAACAATACGACTGAATTATAAACTTCAATAAATTCAAATTATTTAACAAATTTCATATTATAATTTGATATTTCCTTTGAAAGCAAGATGAAGCTGCAAAGTGAATGTATAAACATTCATTCGACTATTACATTTTTCACAACATAGTGATTGTGAGAATGTAACCAATGTTAAAAGGGAATGAATTTGAAAAAGATCAAATTCAGAATATTTAAATATCACCAAAAATAACAGACAAGCAAAGAAGAAAACAAGAGATATGTGGAACTTAGACATAAGAATATACTATAGATGTTTCATTGATTAGAAGATGTGGAAATAATAAATGTGATGTTCTAATTAACTGATTTATTACTTTTTTTTAATTAACTGATTTATTAGCTTCATGATAATAAACTGTTATTCAGATTGGAAAGCGAATAAAACTTTTTAAAAGTTTGGAATATTTTTATAGAAATAAAGTCTGCATGGTTTAGTGGAATGGCAAAGTAGTAGATTCCAGAACTTAAGATCCATGGATCCAGGTTTAATCCTATTAATTCCCATGCTCAAACTTCATTCAAACTCCTGGGCAATAAATTTATTTATTTACCAAAAATAGAAATTTATTTAAGAAAGATAGGATACATTTATTGGAGAAGAAATATAATATTGGATAATTAAATCTATAACACGTTTTATTATCCATGAAACTAAAAGAAACAAAATGAGATACAAATATATAAAAGCAAAAATAAATTATTAGAGGTAGAA
The DNA here is from genome assembly GCA_028023455.1 of Epiperipatus broadwayi. NCBI lineage: Eukaryota > Metazoa > Onychophora > Udeonychophora > Euonychophora > Peripatidae > Epiperipatus > Epiperipatus broadwayi. Next base: position 300,945 of record JAQFVV010000646.1, read on the forward strand.
GTGAAGAAATATGATATGATTAGACTTAGAGAAGATATTAAGATAGAAAAAACTGCAAATGAGAACAGTTTAATAAATTATAAAAAGATAGAGAATGTTTTAAAGACATGCTTTAGCAACAATTCTAAGAATACAATATTTAAAAGAATGTTCAAAGATAATAATGTAAAAATTAGTTTCGCAAATATGCAAAAACAAAAAGATGGTTTTATAGTAGAATAAGTTATATATGTTAACAAGTGGCAGAAATTAACTTGGCAGATGATGAAATACAACTATATTTTCAAAAGTATAGAAGAAAATGAATAATTTGAATTTTTTTTTCATTATTCCTATATAAAATATTTGTAATTTAAAATTGAAAGTAATTAGAAAAAATAGATGAGTTTATTTATTTTCTGAACATGGGAAGGATGTGAAAAAACAAACTTTAAGAATGATTACAAAAGAATATATATGAGTAAAAAAGAATAGTAGTTAAATATTACTTGTAAATAAAATGAATTGGTCTTTATTGAATGAAAAAGTGGAATAAAAAATCTAATCAAAATATATAATGGTAAGTATTTATGATGGAGGCAGAATTTAAAATATACTGTCAAATGTTGACAAAAGTTGTATTAATGATCATAATGCTAAATTAATAAAATTAGGAGTATCTCATACATTTGATGTAGAACTTTATAGAAGATGAAAGATAAGCAAAGTATGAACCTAAATTGATTAACTTTAATAATAACTTGAAAAAATGAAAATAATAAATTTAAAACTTATGAAGAATAAATATAATGAATGCCACCAACAATAACACATTATATTAGAAAGTGTAATAAAAGGAAAAGAGCAGCATATGAAAGAATATAATTGGTTATTAAATATTAAATAAAAAATTAATTGAAATTAACCAATGTAGAGAGAATTGGGAAAATTTCTGGAGATGTATTAGAATAAACAATAAAGAAAAAGTTATACCAGTTTTAATTATAAAGGAAAGAATAAAAAGATAAAAAAAACAAGTTCATAAATAAAATAAAAAAAACAAGTAAAAAAAATTTATCTAAATATGCAGCTTCACAGAGATTAATTTAAGGGAAAGATAGATCAAGTGCTATACTCAAAATTGAACAAATTAGCAGATAGGGTGAAAAAAAGGGAAAAGCAGAAAAAGATATTTTGGCAATTGAAATATTAATATTACTAAGTGTTAGCAGGTACAAAAGTTTAGTTTTTTTTTTTTAAAAAAAAAAAAGATTTATGATAAAAATATTTCAAAGAAGGAGAAAAATTTTAAAATACTGTATATAAAAATACTTATTAAAGAATAAATAAGTAGGAATAGATCTTAGATGAAACAGTATACAATCTTGGGAAAAACTCAAAATGAATATTGTTAAGATAGATACAGGAAATAATTTATCTGCCATTGCTCAGAAGATTGAAAAAACTTGCAGAGAAAATAATCAATTATTAGGGTATTTCTGGGGAGGAAAAGATCTGCAATATAAAGGATAAAACAGGTTGTGAAAATATTGAAAATATAAAAACAGATATCAAGTTTTAAAATGAAAACTGATCTTTATAAGCCATTGGGCCTTTATGAATATCAATTGGGATACATAGACAATTGAAGCTACATGTGAAGCCAGTTGAAATAAGGATGACTAGTGTCAGACTTACTAGTTGTTTTATTTGCAAAAAAATGAAGATTGAGAAGAAAAATATTATGCTAGAAATTGAAAATTTTTTACAAAGTGAGTAGATGAATACACACCTTGGTCTTGTTTTTTGCAGATGAAAATGGCAACTTCTGCAAATAAATGTGCAAGATAAGAAAATGTTAGAAAAAAATATCAGAAATAATAAAAACCATAAAAATTAAAATTCAAGTTAGGGAAAAAAACTAAAAAAATATAATAATAATTAAGCGTTAGCTTCTGAAAGAGTGATAAAAATATATATTTATCTTACTGGAAAAGTGTATGTATATATATATATATTGTACCGTTTATTTATATATAGTACAAATACGTATTGGCATTTGGTAAAAGATAAAAAAAATAAAAAAAGTAAATTTAGATTTTTTTTTAGTATAATTTATTTTTT
>JAQFVV010000647.1:2500-107949 GCA_028023455.1 Epiperipatus broadwayi
TTGTTGAGAAATTGGCAATCCTCATTGTTTACAATACACATATTAGATGATGGAACTAGTCCAATATAAAAATACAACTAGATACCATCATCACAAACCTTCATGAAAAAATAGTGTATGAAAAAAATGTTATTTTTAAATTTTCAAATATTTATTTTCTAAAAGTATAAAGTGAATTATACTTATACATATGAATATTTATTCCATTAGTAATTAAACATTAAACATCTGTTTTAATATCAACACAAGATCACATATATATACACATGCAAAATATATCAACCTCAATATCCTATAAATAGTGATGCATTTCAAATAAAAAATATTATAATATTAATTCTTGAATATTTATTTATAAAAAACATGATGTAAAATATTCACTCTTACAAAAAAAAAATCAAGTCAGATGTCACATGACCTAATTTAATAAGCTTGTGTTTACAAATGTTATAGATAGAGCTTGCAAAACAAACTCTTAACAAGCTTTGTAGAATATCCCCAACCTCAGACCAGTTTCTGCTACTGGTGCCCTCAGTGAGGTTCTATGACAATAAAATCATTAGATTAAAAATATCTGGACATGCCCAGCATATGGACATATGGATGTCTGAAAATTTCAGAGTTTCTACTTAATACATTAGAGAAAGTGTTGGGCTTGTTCTGGTATTTTTAATCTAAATTGAATATCCTAGCACCTCACTGAGGACACCAGTAGCAGAAATTGGTCTGAGGTTGGGGGTATTCTACAAAGCTTGTTAAGAGTTTGTTTTACGAGCTCTATATATAATATTCACTGTTATACATGTGAATATATATATATATATTTAACACCTGCTTTAACATCACAATGTAAAATCATATGTATGCACACACACATAAATGTATATCCATATTCACATGATCACCTTTTTTATGCTTTTTTTTTCATGTGTCAAAGCATCAGCAAGGAAGCGAACCCGGGACAACTGCTTATAAGGCAGCTGTGCTAACCATTTGCCAACAATGCTTGACCTTTTTCTATGCTTACACGAGCTTTTATTAACAATAGCAAACTCTCAACATAGTAGTGTCACCCAGTGCATGCCTTAATAATAAATGGATGTTCTGATTACTAAGGCTTGCACTGGGTGGCACTACTATATGGAGAATTTGCTATTGATATGTCTTCATTCTATTTTAAATGGTTTCACCAATCTTAACTTCTAAATGTATGCTCTGAAATAATTATGAAAATATTTAAACTAAAGAAATAGAATGCTTTGACTTTTATGAATTAGTACCATTTCCTAAGTTTGCAACATATAGACCATGAAGTAAGTGGATTGCATCATGTTGTTAATTAAAACTGTATTATATTAATAAAACATTGAAATATACATTGCTAATGAAAATTGCTAATTCTATAATAATTTTTACTTTTTTTTCCGATGTAATTTTATGATAAGCATTTACTCATTTTTAAATAAAGGATTACTTTATTTAAAATTTAAAAATAAATAACTCAGCAATGCTTTCAACCTAGAATATCATATTTGTAGCACTCAAACTCAGTGTTGGATACTATTAATAAGAGAAAATATGATTCAATAAAAGATAGCTAATATGTGGATTTGTTGATTTACATCAACTTTCTGGATAAAGTGGTCTGTTATAGTGAATCAAGCACTAATAGTACCACTAGATAGGTGCAGCATAAATATATTTACAAACATGCAAAGAAAAGATCCTAGTGTAAAGTCAGTATTCCTTGAGCATAAAATAGAATCTGGCCATCGATTTGGTCCACATAGTATTAATGTAGTGTGTGCAGAATGCAATAATTGAGAAAGAACATTTAAAGCATGATTCATTGCTAATAACACCCGTACAATACACAAAAAAGACTCTTGTATTACTTTATCTGGAAAGTGGAATATGTAAATCAATAAATTTATATTACACATTAACTACTTTTTATTAAGTCTCTATTTTCTCTTAATAACAGTCCCAGCTGCTGAGTTTGTGTCTATGAATATGACCTTTTAGGTTGAAAGCTTTATTCGGCTACTTTTTATTTAATGTTTAAATAAAGTAATCTTTTCTTTGAAAGTGAATAAATGCTCATCATAGAGTGATACTAATGTTATTAATCTACTATGGAAGCCAAATGAGATCTTAATTTAAATTCATAAAATTCTTTTGTATAGATGATCTGATTTATTGTAATTTTTAATTAAATTAAAAATTAAATACAATTTTTAAAGCCGAATAAAAACAAGTTATCTATATGTAGCCTACAACAATTAAAAATATCATATAGGGTTTCTAAAAATATGAATGTGACACATTCATGTTATTTATCAGAAATGTTTTATCAATTCAAATTTTTTATTAGTTTCACATTGTTAAATTTTTATAATTTTTAAATTAAATTTAAAACATTTTTTCCCCTCATAAATATGAAATAATTATATTTTTTAAAGCTGAGTAAAGAAACTTAGCTAATTTGTAAGTTTACAACAATTAAAAATAGTGTACAGAAGTCTCTAATATTATTTTTTATGTATTTTTTTTGATTTGACTTCAAACCATTTACTGTGATCGTCAATAAAAATTCACACTGAATGTTTGCAGTGATCAGAGTTATTGAAAATATTTGCTTGTCACTCATTATTTGTTTTCTAAAGTTATTATTGTAAGATTTGTTTTTATATTATTTTGATGTTTTTTTAACATATATTATTTAAACCTTTTAAAATTTGTATGTAAATAAGTGAAATTTGTCTATTAGCTTATTTTGTGTCTATGTGATGTGATGCAATGTAGTGTAGCTTCTCCTTAAACGAAGTCAAGAATCTCTCAGCAATTATGCCCAGAGAAACCTGTTAGCTACTTTATTTTACATTCCCCAGTCTAAGTTTTCCCATATTCTGCTCCATCCCATTTCCACAACATAATCTTTGTCAACTCTACAGCCTTTATATCTAAATCCCCCTTATCTTTTCCCAAACCCAGCTTAAAAATCAATAATCCACTTTCTGTATAATCACTTTTTTTATATTTATTCTTCCATAACTTCATTATATGTGCCCTTTCTGTTTTCAAGCATTTACATTCAATTAACAGATGCCTAATGCTTTATATTCATTCCTTACATAATTTACAGACTAAATCACTCATATTTTCCCATTTCCGTGTATATTCTCTTGTTGCTAAAGATCCCATTCAAGCCTTAAACAATAAACTACTTTCCTTACTATTATTATATATTAACTCACACCTAATATTCTGTTTATTTCTATATATATTTAAACTCTTTTTACTCTCCATACTAGTTCTCCATCTCTCTAACTCCACCTATGAATAATAGATACATGCAAATAGTACCAAAGCACTGCAATATATCAAATACATAGAATAATAGAGCAGTGTGTTTATGATTAGGTTGTATAGTTATTGCACATTCTACCTTTCATATTATTCTTTGTTTTGTTTCCCTCCAAACTGGATCTATAGTATGTGCTAGTGTTAAAAATACTGTTGTTAGAATGTTTTCATAACAGCCCAAGTAACACCAATTGACTTTCCAAAGAGCTTATTCCTAAGATCTTATATTTAATAAATGAAGAAAATAAATTAGGTTATTGCCCAAATCTTTACCTATAAAGAATGATCTAGGTTTGGGTTTCAGTATTTTGTTGCTGAAAGTTATACTTAGCTTACAAAAAGTTTTTTAATGCATAGATGAAAAGTTGAGCCTTTTGTTTTATGGAATTGGGTACAAAACTCTAGATTTGAAAAACATTTTCCAAATTTTTTTATTAAAGTTTCTATTTGTAGGAAGAACTTCATTTCTGAAAATGAACAGTTATTTATCTAAAAAAAAAAAACAGTTATACATGATTCAGAAAAATATAGACTGCTGAAAAATAAAATATATGTCCAACACATGTTTATAATTTATTAGGATTATTATTATTATAAAACAATTGCATATGCAAAGGAGAAATATTCTAAAAATGATACTTTTTGTTGTCCTTTCTCTATATACTCCTTCTTTCCAAATTTTAATTAAATGTGGCTTTTGTTATATTACTTTTCAATTTTTTTTTATCTTAGTAGGGTTTTTTTTTTAAACAGGCAAAAATAATGAAAGAGGAACTTAAAAAAGGAGAAATAGCATAAAAACACCTTCTTACTAAGATCAGGTTTGATGATCCAAGTGTTAAAGAATTTTAACACACCAATGATGCACTCAATCTTTGGTGATTATAGTTGGACTTATTATCAATGTATCACATAATTCTTTCAGATCACTATTGTAAAATTGAGAGTATTACTTCTCTATTCTAATGCCATCTATTATAAGCGTAAGTAATCAGTGATGGTAGAGCAAATTATTTTAATCATCAACTCCTGTTTGTTTGCTTGTCTGTATCTTTTAAGAGGATTTAGATTTCAAAGCTGAAACCAGTGCATCCATGCATCTGACAGCAATATATAGCTTCTTTTTATAATCAAATTCATACTTTGAAACAACTCAATTTTTACAATTATATAGATGTGACCAAGGCCAGTATTACTATATAATTTAATAACATCAGTTCTGTTCAGAATGTAGCCACTTTCTTTTCTTATTAAGAATATTCTTGCCAATATATCACACAGTTCACTTAACTTACTATTATAAATAGGAGTATTACTCCTTGACAAAGCACCATCTTCTGAGACTCAAGTAATGAGTGTTTATCAAATAGCATTACAACTTACCACCACCCCCTCTCCCAACTGTAACTTTTATCATTATCAATGACAAGTTAAGATTTAAAACTAGACTGTTTTGGGGATGAGGATTAATAAATTGCATTTTCACCTGGGCACCATTAATTGTTTAAGTTTACAATAGATGGCACTAGAGGAGAGAAGCAACAAATGCTCTTGATTAAAATAGTAAGCTGAAAAAAACAAAAGATGTTACATTGGTAATAGCCAAGAGATAAAAGCTCCTTATAATTTAATAGAATTAATATTTCTAAAATTTATAGTTACTAAACTGAAATCAAATTTATGTAAAATTAATTAAACTATTAGATTGATTTGGGTTCAAATCTTTGTGTTTTTTTTTTTAAATTCAGGCAGATGGCTATCATATACATAAAAGAATTTGTCCCAGTTTTGCATTCCTAGTTCTTATTGATAAGGGTAAACGTTAGGCAGCAAACTGGGTGGAGATGAATACATTGTGATATCATCTGATAAATATTAATTCCTCAAGCTTACAATAGGTAGAGCTAGGGTAGGGAGAGAAGTGATGCTTTAGTTTGAATTACTGTCATCTTTTAACATAATTTGTTGTAGCATCTCTTTTAACTTATAAAGTACTCTTAGGTTTAAAGTTTCTGTATGTTTATAACATAAATAAGGTCTGCATATTCCTATAAATCTCTGCTCCACCTCATTCCAAAATTCTTTTTGTAGAAAGTCTATTATTATCGGTCCATTCCCCATACTATAACAATCATAAACAGGTATAAAATATCTCATAATTTCTGTATAATAAATTTGACAAAATGATCCTCTTCAATACAAACTTTCTTTTTCTACAATATCATAACAATCACCACTTTTGTTATTATCATTTTGGTCTTTAAATTTTTGTTATTGAATTAACGAGTTACCAATTACTGTTTTGGTATTTATACACTTACCCAGATTGACTTATTTTAAGGATAAAATTTTAATTCTAGTCAAGCATTGTTAGCCGAGAGGTCAGTGCAGCTGCCTTGCAAGGCGATTGTTGTGGTTTTGCCTCCTGGCTGATGCTATGACATATGGAAAAAAAATTACAGATGCTAGAATCTCTCTTATGTTTTATTGTTTTCTAAATGTGATTAAAGATTTTTTTAATTAAATAAATATTTAAACAAAATCATCAACATAATAGTGAAGAGGAAAGAACTAACATAAGCTGCTAGATCTCTTTGAACATTAGACCAGACTCACCTGTTGCAAACTAGAATAATCAAAGATTTTTAGATGATACAGCTTTTTAATTCATATTCATTGTAATCCTAACTACAACAGTTGATATCTTATCCACATTCTAATACTAGTTTCTGGTTTATGGGTTTCGTCAGTGGAAAGCCAGACTCCTTAGGCCTGACCTTCTTTGTCCTAATACAGACTTTTCTTTTCCATTTGTTGGTAACACTAATATAAGTGGCATAATCATCTATTATAATTAATTAATTAAATTAAACATTATAAGTATATTTCATTTATGTTTAATGTATTTACTTAAATATTATAAATATAGGAGATTTGAATACAGACTTTCAAGCACCCTTCAACTATCCACACTATCTCATACCACTGGTACACATGACCACACACATGTAAAAAAGATAAATAATCATCAGTATATATATTTCAGCACAAAATATGTATATTGGTGATTATTTATCTCTTCTATATGTGTGTGGTGATGTGTATCAGTGATATAAAAGAGTGAGGATAGTTGAAGGGTGTTTGAAAGTATATGTTTAAATCCCCTATATTTACAATTAAGCTCCAGGTATATGAAGAATGCCTATATTTCAAATATTAAATATTATAATTAGTTTTCATTTCCCAAAGACTTTTCTGTAATTATATTGCTGTTATATTTTAATATGTGTATCTATTTAGTCTAATGGCACAATGCTATCCAGGAAAGTAATTAAATATGTAAAAATGATAATACAAAAACATTTCTTCACGGCAGTGCCATCTAGTGTAACCTTGAATAATCAGTCATAATCAAACATCTATAGAATTCCTATCCTTAATATTTAAATTCCATTCATAGAACAGTTTCTGGCTTCTGCCTTTATCAAGGAATGTAACTTTTCAATCCCAAGAGTCATTTATAAAGACAAAATCCAGAAACCAATCTGAAAATGTGACTTTAAAAAATAGGAGTAAAGGTTTAGGTGGCACTATAATGAAAAACTGTCTTATATTATTTAATATGCGGCAGTTATGATAGGTTGTTATTACATAAAAAATGAAAATTAAACAATCAAGAGTATAAACTTCAGTTTATTAAAATTATACTGTTACTGTTAAATTTTTGGTTTTTCCAACAAATTACCCACCTTTATTAATAATTTCCATTCAAATAAATAAATTTTCGTTAATGCAAAATAAAGTGTATGCTCTGCATTATTAAGGATGATGCTAGTTGCTAATAATAGGATAAAAAACATGCTGCAATTGCTAATATCATATTTGCATGTGGTATAACTTCTGTAAGTTGAATCGCTTGTATCTGGGTCAAGGGCACTGATGTTAAAATTAACATTCCTAAAATTAAAAAAATATAAGAAAATTTTGAATATTTAATGCAATCAAATATATAATTAATACTTTATAAAGATGTAACTATTCTATTACTATGATCACAGCATTTAAGCAACATCTAATACCTCATTATATAACTGAGATATAAAATTATATGTATACCAGCCAATGTTTGAATTGGGAAATAAGTCAATACAAGACTTATAATACCATTTTCATTCACAATCCATGCAGAATTTGAATGTCTGAACCTCAAATGTGAAGATAGAAATTATACACCACATTATAGCATATGTTCATTTTTGACTCCATAGATTTATACTCATTTCTATCACATGTAGATTTTTAAGATTTTGAAGAATATTCCTGCTTTAATTATTCTGTAACATTGATAGTTACAAAATGTTTTCCTTGAAATTGTTTCTTCATTAGGATGTATTAAAAAAAAAAAACAATCATAAAATGATCATAAAGTAAATTGCTTGAAAGATAAGACAATAGTCACACCCTCTAGTGGCATTTTGATAATTTAATAGTTCTCATCAGTAAATCCTAGTCAGTTTTTTTTTTTTTTAAATTACACTTTTTCTAAAATCTTCAGGTATTAGTTTGCTACTCTATTTCTATGCTAAATCACACATTGGCAAATGCAGATTTACTAACTTGTGGTGATATTTCCGTTTCAATTAAATTAATCTTGTGATATATTGCTCAGGAATTTATATAATATTCAGGCACCGGAAATGATAGAGTTGAGTTGTGATCTACCACTGTATCAAACCACATAGAACACAATACATTTTGAGGTATTGAATATGAAAAAGATGTCGATTTTTAAGTTTTTGATATTGATTATAATTATTAAAGCATAATAACAGAATATTAATGATAAAATTGCTTTCAATCAGATGATGACAAAACTTGTTTTTCATAAGATACATTAAAAAAAATTACATTATATATAAAGATTGTATGTATGTGGCCAGATTATTTAGCTAGACCCAGCGCAATTTGGCGCAGTTGATAGAGGGTCAAACTTGGTATCGGGAGATCCCAGAATCGCAGGTCAGACGGTCGAACTTTTTATGAACTCCCGAGCTATAAAGTTATATGCCTTTTTTAAAAGTTAGAAACACAGTTAGCAATTTGTTAAAACTTGCTTTTTTAATATATATGTAACATATGTGAATAAAAATGTTTTGATTTAAACATGACAAAAAAACAAAACATTAACATGATAAAAAAAAATACATTATATACACACAAATATTTTTTTTTAATTACAGAAGTGGGTGGTCACAGTACATACTGTTTACAATTAAGCTAACGATTATAACTGTTAATGAAACTCGTTTAAAAAGGAAAAAAAAATTATTGTTATCACAGTCCACAATGTTTATTTTCTAAAATACTAACAACAATTAATGTCATTTTTTTAGCTAAGTGAGACAGACATAGTGAGAAACAAAACGTTGGTCATCTGTTGAACTGATAGGCATATGTCATTTTATTCGGAGTCACTTAAAACCTTTGATGCAAATAAATTCCACAATTATAAATCATATTACATCCTGTTATTCTTTGCAATACTAATGAGATAAATTTATAAGATATATTATATCTTAATTATGTTAAAACTTTATTTCTTTATAATATCTAATTGAAAAGATTGTTACTTTATTATGTAGTTTAAACTTGATATGTTAGAATGTAAATTGTTTAACAAGATAAAAATCTTTCTATCAACATTATTACTGTTTAAACTCTGTTAATTGTTAATATCACTAAATATCGTTTTTTTCTCATGTGTCATAGCATCAGCCGGGATGCGAACCCGCTAATCCGGGACAACCGCTTGCAAAGTAGCTGTCGCTGACCTCTCGACCACCAATGCCTGACAAATATAGTTTTTTTAAAAATAGAAAACATAATAACTACATTTAAATAATAGCATATATAGACACAAACTATAGTGGATTTTTTATTTTATTAACTAAATATGATCGTATTTTCAGAAAAAAAGCAAATGTGTTTAGGAATAGTCCGTAAAACAAGAAAAAAATTGATAAAAATAAATTAACTGATATTATCAAAATCACAAACATGTATATAAAATTCAAAACAAAAAAAAAAAAATGCTTGGAGAGAATTAGTCCATAATTCTGTAACAGTTCATAAAGATGGAATAGATAAAAAAAAATGTAAGAAGTTACGAAAACATTTATTACAAATTTGATTTCATTAATTTGTATATGCATAAATCACAGTAACATTACATAATCAAACCAAACATGTAGCTCCTTCCTTTTTTCCTGCTAGTATAGAGTCCTACACATAATTAATCAGCGGATTATGCTTGCCCCATGACTGTAAAATAGATGAAATAAACTTGCATCAGTATAAACAACAGCCTTATCATCCTTCTGCCATTAATTCACATCATGGGTATTTACATACTTGCTTACCCTACCGTCATGGCACAGCCTACATATATATGAAATTTTGGGGCAATAATTATTTTTCAATTTAATATATTTTCTTTAATATAACTCTAATATTTTTGGCTTGTTTAAGCATTTCTTCAGTAATAATAAATAATAATCTGCTGAAAAGTAATAGTTTAAATAGTTATAATTCCACTCCATGTATGTTTAACAAGCTATTACTATAATATTCAACCGAATTTAGTCTCATGTTACGTAGTGTGAAATTAAATTTTTCATAGTTTTATGTAAGCAAGTGCTTACATTTAATGTAATATATGTAATTCAAACTTAGTCCTGTGTTAGTGGCAGACCCTGGAGCTAAAAATCTATTGTCATAGCCCAGCTCAGTCCCTTTGATGCTCAAACTTTTTATGTCCTCCTGAAGAATAAAATAATTGATTTATTTTTTATTACAACTTAAAAGACTGATCACAGAACAAACTCAATACATTTTTTAAAAATATTATTAGTGAGAAGTTGTGACGTTCCCACAGAATGTGGCCATGGGATTTCAACCCATCACCTTGTCACTGTGTCAAACTATACAGGGCATTCTAAAAAAAAAAAATTATAAGTTTATAAATAATATTTTAATTTGCAAAGCGCAGATAGTTGAAAATTGAAATAAATTGAGATACTGCAGAACCTCACTGCACTCATTAAAATATGTATATGACAGCCAATCAGAATGTCATGATAGCCATCTAAACGACAATCAAATCTAAACACACAACAAAGATTTTACGAGAAAAGGGCAGCCACCCTTATCTCAACTTTTCTTTCTATATATCTAAGCCAGTCATAAGTATTTAGATATATAGAAAGAAAAGTTGAGATTAGGGTGGCTGCCCTTTTCTCGTAAAATCTTTGTTGTGTGTTTAGATTTGATTTTCGTTTAGATGGCTATCATGACATTCTGATTGGCTGTCGTATATGTATTTTAACGAGTGCAGTAAGGTTCTGCAGTATCTCAATTTATTTCAATTTTCAACTATCTGTGCTTCACAGATTAAAATATTATTTACATACTTTGCTGTTTGTTATGTATTTTTAAAACTGCTATGTAGTAAATCATAGGATTTTGCATTGTATGTTTATGATTTAGACTCAGTGAGTTATTTGTGAAGATATTTAAAGCTTCAAACTTTCAAATCTAAATACTTATGACTGGCTTAGATATATAGAAAGAAAAGTTGAGATAAAAGTGGCTGCCCTTTTCTCGTAAAATCATTGTTGTGTGTTTAGATTTGATTGTCGTTTAGATGGGTATCATGGCATTCTGATTGGCTGTCATATACGTATTTTAATGAGTGCAGTGAGGTTCTGCTATCTCAATTTATTTTATAAGTTTATATAATGTTTTTAAAAAGTTCAAAAACTTCACCAAGTAATAATAATGCACTATAGTAAAACTATGCTAATTAAAAAGCATACAAAATTTAATTTTACATCAGGAACATTTTAAAAGTAAACATGTAGTAGATGACATTTGCTTTCTAAGAGCAATCTAATATTTATTGAAATAACAACAGCAACAAATAAACACATTAAAGTGGACATAACTGAAATACAGGCTTATTATATACCTGTATCAATATATGTAATATTTTGGGTATATGAGCACAGACTTTCACATGACCCACCATTCTCCATTCTATCTCATAACACTGATACACTTGAATTTATACATGTCGAAAGATAAGTATTTCATGCTAAACCAGCAATCATCAGTTGGTCCTGATTATCATCTCTACACATATATGCAATAAGTGCTCAGATGTATATAAAGATAGCCAATCTTCATACTTTAATGGACAGGCTTCAATCCACTCCACACTCCAATTCTTCAACCATCCTTAAAGTAGTCAGAAATTTAAAAATTAAAAAAAAAAACCTGCAAGTGGAAATATATCAATTGATTTCACTTTAAAAATGGATTAGTAGTGCAGAATCAAAAAGTTTTGAGATATATAATTAGAAAAAAGAAGTAAAAATTAATATATAAAATTCTATATACTGAAGTAATATAATTGTCTAATAGATTTACTAGTGCAGATTTAAACTGTAATTTTAAACAGAGAAAAGAATCAATTCTTTACACATGTGCCATACTGTTATATTAAATTAATATTATTTTTGTTGAATGTTTGGAAACTCTTGATCCAAAGTACAAAATAGAGATTTTGAATAAATAAGAGCAACATCTTATCTTTGTATATAAATCCAATTATATACACCAATTTATAAGAGCATGAAGATTATATTCACTTTTCTTTCATTTTCTTTATTAGACATATTAACACTCATGAAATTTTTAACATTTACTGTGTGTTAATATTCAGAGATGTTAGAATTAATATACATCCGGGACTTGTTTTATGTGGATTTTTTTAATGTGATTTTGAAGTTATGCAATTCATCTTTCTTCTTAATATCTTTGTATGTTATTTTCTTTTATGCAATAAAAATTATTAGATCAGAAGTCAAGCTCTGATAATGCGCTATTACTTTAAATATTATAAAATTCACACACTCACATATTTAAAGTAATAGCTCATTATCGGAGTTCGAATTCCATATAATAATTTCAATATTTTCAATGCTTTATAATAGTACTGTAATAGATTTTATGCAATAAAGAATTTCATAATTCACTTAAAATCAGGATTTCTTTATTTTATATACACACATTATTTTTTACAAGATTATAATATAAATTTGATCAAACATTATAGATGTCTATACTATGCATGTTGATTTTGCATTTTAAATCATATTCTATTTTTGCTTTTTTAAAAAAGAGTACTTAATCAATTAATCATTTAATGTCCACAATTTATTTTTAAAAGGTGAGTAACAGCAGTAGTCACAATTAAATATGACAATTAAAAATTAAAATCTAATTAATGTGATGTGAAACAACGAAATTTGATTTTTAAACGGAATTGAAAATTAAAAAATTAAAGACAAAAATAAAATTTTTATTTTTAATTGTTAGTTTTAATTAAATTTTTCCCAACAGTGGTGAGTCAGTGTCTTTTTATTATCATAAGTCTAAGTTCTTATTTTTATTTTAAACTTTTAGTTTACCCTAATGGAGAGAAAAAAACACCCAAGAAAATGAATTTCTTTGGAAACAAAAATTTCAATTTTAGATTACTTAGCGAAATGGGAAAGATCAACAGTTAGAAACATTTTAGATTGGGCAAGTTTGCTATAAGAGCAATTAAAAAAATGAAGTTGGCACTAGTTGTGTGTCCTTTTGTGATAAATATGATATCTTACTAGTTCACAAATGAACTTGCATATCTTCAAATAGCAATAATGATTAGAATACTGTACATGTATAAAAAAAATGTAAAATACTGTAAATTACACATAAAAATATATTGTTTTGAATAAAATTAAATACTGTAGTTAATATAAAAAAAAGTAAAAAAAGTGTCTTGTATCATTTTTTTTCAAATTTGAAATTTTTTATTTTATTTCCTTTTTTTATGTGAATTTTAAAGTAATTTTATGTTGTTGCTTTGCTTTTATGCAATTTTCAAAAATTACAGTATGTATCCCCCATTTTTCAAGGTAAGTTAAGTCTATTTTTGTGTGATTTTTTTTGTGCACATTTTCTGAGGAACCCACCTACCACATAAAATGAGACCCATGTATAATTACCTAATTCCAACATCTCTGAATATTAACAAGCAGTAAACATTAAAAATTTTGCAAGCATTAAAATGTGTAATAAAGAAAATGGAAGTAAAGTGAAAAATTTTAAATCTTCAAGCTTTTGTTCCAAAATACTTAAGATTGGCATACATAATTAAAATTAGGTATAAAAATAAGGTGGCCACTCTTAACTTTTCAAAATCTCTATCTTGTGATTTAGATAGAGAGTTTCCTCACATTCAACAAAAACAACATTGATTTAATACAGCAGTACAATCCATGGGTAAATGGCTGATAACCTTCTATATAATTTATATACAAGTATTTTTGATTAATAAATTATCACTAATGACAGAATTATTGTGTATAGTATAAAAATATTGCTATAAAATGTTTTTACAAGTATGCACAAACAAATTATTTTATGCAAATTTCATAGTTGTTGAAAGTAGTGTATGTTTTCTGACAAAATCATTAAAAACATTACAACCTATCAATAATGCAGAGTTGAAATTTTATTACATTAATAAAATATAAGCCTATTCTAGTTTTTAGTTAGTGATATTAGATATTGACACAGCTGTGAGGAGAATTACTTAAAAGCAATGCTGTGACTTTTGTATTTTATAATTCAAAATTCAGAATTTGGCTATTATATCACATCTTTGTCTTAGCTAAAAAGTGTGCTACTATAGGGTGCTTACATGTATTCATACATAATATTATTATAACTATGTAAAGTCTAATAAGTGCATGAGTGTACATTAATATAATCATAAGTTATTTTAAAATTAGTGCAAAGTTAAGAGAAAAATCTTCATATTTTTTCATATCTTAATTTATATATATATATATAATTGAGAATGCTTGCATACACTCATTTTCTTCCATAGCATAAGCTTGTGGTTAAAACACCTGTAGAGGTCCCTACTATCACATTTTATATGCATATTATCGAGGTTATAGCCTCAGTAAATATTATATGAATATATAAAAATTTATAAGGGTATGTGTATATATCAGTACTTTCATATTATAATTAAGTCAAAACTAAGGAGGAAATATTCAATAATTGTAAAGCTTTTTATATGGTGAGTCAAAAGTTATTTGCATTCCAGTTATATTAAAACTTCTGTTGGTTTGTCTTCTTGTCAGCATTTTCTGTATGAGGTCATTATCTACGCAATCACTGTTATGCAGTTTTAAATATGCTACATCAGTTCAAATGTGATTGTGGTATGAGAAACATGGCTGCCCAACTTGAGATTTACAAGAAAGTTGGGCAGTGTGTGGTGATTCATTTTTTAAGCATGAGGGTGAATCTGGTGCTGGTTATTAATAAAGACTTTGTGCAGATTATGATAATACTGTTTTATCATAAAGAAGGTTTATAAAAAGATAGAAAAAGACAATGAAAGCTGCATAAATGTTAGCTATGAAAAAAAAGCTGGACACCCATCCATATCCATGATTGGTGGCAACATTGAGTGTTCATGAGAACTGATTTTGTTAGATAAAAGACAGTCTACTATGTGGAAAATTTATTTGCAGATATGTCATGGCTCTGTCTATGCAGCAATCCGTAACAGACTTTGGGAAGATGGCTAATTTTTTACTCATTCTCATATATAAAACTCAATCTATTATTTCTCATGCTTGAACATCACAAGATCTCTCAAGCAGTTAATCATTCATTTATTTTTATTCTATTTTACTGATGATATAACACATATTAATGATATATAAATAGAGAGATTTAAATTCAGGATTTTTCAGTCTCTTCCTTTTCCACACTATCTCAAGCAACTGATACATAACCACACATATATGAAGAAATATGCATGATTTCCAATATATGTATTTCATGCAGAATCAGACTCATCAATTGAGCCATATTACAATCTTCCATACATATATACAATCAGTGTTTGGTTTATATTATGATAGCAATTCTTTAAACTTTAATGGATAGACTTCTCATCTTTCTAACTATTCAACTGTCCACTTCATAGAAAAACTGATGATGGAATACTCAAAGCCCTTGTTGGATTTGATATTATAGTCATATCCATGAAGCCATTATCCTCAATCTAATAGCTCATATTGTTGGACTGAAGTGGAGTTGGGCTGGACATATTGCTAGAAGAGATGATAATAGATGGACAACTGAAATCTTAAACTGGATTCCAAGAGATTGTAAAAGACCCAAAAAGAGACCACATGTGAGATGGATGGATGAAATAAGAAAGTGTGCTGGGATGATGTGGAGAAGAGAAGCTAAAGATCGGAGGAGATGGATTGAACTTGGAGAGACCTTCATCCTGCAGTGGATTGATAGTGGTTGATAATGATGATGATATATTAATAGGATAGACCCAAACTTATGTATACTTATGGCTCCTTTATTTTTCTTTTCACTTATAATATTTAGCTTTGTGAGAGTAAAAACATAGTCGGCAATCTCTTTGTTAATGAAAACTTCAGTTACAATTGGAATTGATCTTTGGTTTATTGTGTATAAATTGTGTGACTATGGCCTACAAAATATTCCTGATATATTTATAACAAACCAATCAGCTGTCAATGCTGCATTGTACGCGTGACAAAATTACCCTCCTCATTGAGTTATTACGTTGTTTAAAATAAGAAGTGATTCAAAATCAACATTAAATTATTTATGAATATATAATTATTTTGTATGTGTACTACTGAAGGGGAAGCACAATAATCCAAAGTTTTATTTAATTCTCAGTTTAGTAACATTATTTAATGTTATTAAATTTAAATACATAACTTATATAATAATTTTCGGTGGCTGACCAATTTTTGTGAGGTTTTCACATAAGACTCAATATTTATTTTTATGAACAAACTATTTACTCTACTGAACTGCTGCCATCTATTGTAAGCTTGAATAATTAATAAATACTAGAGAGTAATATTTATAAAATCCATAACCAGGTCTACATTTTCCAAATCATTAGACTAGTTTTTAGACTGTGGCTTTTATTAATGAAGATCTTGAACCTGGATCCAATATGTTGGATCTTTCACATCTGATAGTTTCATAGAAAAATAGAGTAAAAGATGACAACTAGATGAAATGTATATTAGAATCAAAAGATCCAGGTTGGTCTAAGTCTAGGCTTAAGCTTTCCTCTGATGAAAAGCACAAGCTAGACATTAATTTAAGGATCTGAATAGGGTAGCATTGAATATAAATTTAATTACATTGTCACCAAGAATCCATTGATTGCTCAAGCTTACAATGGATGGTGATATAGGAATAGGCTAAAGAGAATTATCTTAGATACAAGCTTGTATAAGCTAGAATCGTGACCTTTTTTACACATTTCAATTTATATATGTAATAGCTTCTGAATAAAAATAGTTTCTTTTTTACTATTTAAGTTAAAAGTTTGAAAACGAACATCATAATTTCAACGGTAAAGGCAAAACACAGAAACTGTTAAGGGATGGAATTTAAATACACTATCATCTTAACCATTGATTAATGTAGCTTTATAGTGATGGCAAAAAGCTACAGCTATTATATATATATACAGTATATATTCTTAATATATATATATTGAATAACTACTACAAAAATCAGTTCTAAACAACTATTTAATTTATGAAAGAGCGGCCACTGATAATAATCAATAACTATTTGCCAAAAAAAAAAACTCTGACATTATAAAACGTGTGTTCCAAAAGATATCTTTCCTTTTTTTTTATAGAAATATTAGTAAACACAATCTCACTCAACTTATCTTCCAAGAAATTGCCAACAATTAACAACATATAATACTCATCATCATTTTATATTCATCTATTGCAGAATTAAATTTTTTTTTAAATTTTTCACGTTTGATATAGCTTTCCTGATCTATAGCATTTCTTCTCCACATCACTCCAACAAACTCTTACATTTCGTTCAATCCATCTTACGCAGAATCATCTCTTTACGGTTAATTACAAGGTTTTGGAATCTAGCTCAAGACTTTAATTATTCACTATTGTCTCATCTTGTGACACATCCAGTTTAATTCAGTTTTAGTCTTTACATTTTTCAATTAGGCTAGGAATGCCTGTTTTTTTTTTTACCCACGTGTTTTGCTTTCGCTTTCCTCTTATTACTCTCAACATAACGATACGTAGTCTGAAATATCTCTATTGCTCTTCTATTAAATATTAATGTCTCCGATTTAAAACTAAATTTTGGTAACCCATATTTATTAATTCTTTTTATTTCCTTTTATTATTAAATTATATCTACTAAAAGGACTCCTTCCCCAATAAATATATATATATATTTAAAAAAAATCCTAAATAAAAATCACTATAAATACAGCTATTATTCAAAAACATATGTAATTAAAACGAAATTGAAAATAATTACTTATAAATGTCTTAGAAATAATCTTTTACACGGCACGTGTGGTTGAGTGCGGCGATAGAGTGGAGAGCTTTAGAGCTTTTGAGATCCATAGCTCAACTATCGCTTTAAACCCTCGAACTTATTACGAATTCCCAAGCAATAAATCATTCGATTATTGTTTTATTTTTTACATAAACTTTAATATAATTTCATTTATATAACAATGAATTGAATTTCTTAACTGTTGACAGATTCTTTGGAGTCAATAAACTTACCTTTAGCAGGTCATTTAGTATGTATACATGCATACCCACACACATTAGTATGCGGAGATAAGTGAGTATTTTTTAATTGATAAACAATGTTTGAAGATGACGGCTGTCCAACTAACTCCCTATCATTTTATTAAAATGCTTATAGATTTGAAATAATAACAATTGGAATAAGAATATTTAAAATGTCCTATAATTATTTAATTATAAAATATAGTAAATGCAAGGTTAGTAAACTCCAGATGTTTTTACAAACTCAAGGAAATTTTGTCTCTATAATTACATTTTTTAAAAGACTAACAAAAATGACAGATCACTTTTTAAAATACTGTAATATATTCATAAAAAATAAGGAGGTATAAAATTCAAATAGGAAGTAATAACACTAAAACTCAAATAAATTTTAAACAAAATTTTTCAGTTTTTGACTTAAATTATAAACACAAAAAATTTTCTAAGTAGAATTTTGACGTCATATTAAAACATTTTACATACTCAGTAACAAAAAAAAAATACAGTAATAATATCTAAATCAATATAATGTGTGACAAAGCCATCACCACAGTTCAAAATTTAAAATACTGCTGACGTTTAAATATTAATGTTATTAGATAAATAATAATATACAGTATATATTTGTGATTGAGCATTTTAGACTATCTCCCATATGAAATAAAATATTTTTAAAGATTTTGTTAAAACTAAATATATTTTGTCTTTATTTTCATTATTTATTTATTTTTCCCCATTTTTAAAAATTTCTTGTCCTCTTTTAGTTCTTTTTTTTTTCAATACTTTTTACAATCTTTATTCTATTATTTATAGTTTAAGATTATTTTTCCAACATCTATATTTGTCATTAAAATTTCTTTCCACTTCTTCTTATATGCGTTGATAAATTATATATATAGTATACCACACACTCCTCAATAAACCCTTTACAGTGCAATTTTAACATATGATTTATTTCCTCTTTCTTACAGTTTCAACTGCCCTGCAGTCATCATCAGAGCTGCAACATTTGAACATATACAATTAATACTTTTCCATATATATATATATACGTATATACATACTCATAAAAGCACAAACAACAATCTAAATAGCATCTTAAATAATATATAAAAAAATTGAATATAGGTATAGAATATAAAAATATATATAAAAAATATTCATTTTTTTTTAATATTAAAAATCCATAATTTAAGATGCTATTTAGATTGTTGTTTGTGTTTTTATGAGTATATATATATATAGAAAAGTATTAATTGTATATGTTCAAATGATGATGACTGCAGAGTAGTTGAAACTGTAAGCAAGAGGAAATAAATCATATGTTAAAATTGCACTGTAAAATGTTTATTAAGGAGTGTATGGTATAATATATATTTATGATTCCCATCATTTATATTACTGAAACATAATCCATAAAACCACATTTAGATAGTGGCTTTAAAACAAACAACTGTGTATATTTTTAATCATTCAGGAAATGTGTGCCTTTTAGAAATACTTATAAAGATTTGGTTTTTGGATAAGGCATCTATGTGCATTGTCCATAAATACATAATATATTCCATCATACTACATTTAAACAAGAGAATTTGAAATTAATAATAATAAATATTTTCCTGATTAAAAACTATATATGTTCTTTATAACATTTTATAATGATTTGGCATCCTGGATGTTGGTAGAACATCTAATTTGGGATTGGGAGGTCCTAATATCAATTCTGTCAGTGGTAGTCTGGCACTTGAATTTCTTATGAATTCCTGATTAATAAAGCTAATGTATAATATTAATATCATTTATGTTCTTTATTACTTTTACAATGCTTTATATACTTACAACCCATTAGATGGTTTCAATTGTCCCAGCAATCTTCTTCAGAACATCTACTTATCACATGATCACCATTCTTTATGCTTACACAAGCTGATAACACAAAGGCAAAATTCTTCATACAGTAGTGTCACTCAGTGCAAGCCACAATAATTATTGGATACAGAAAGGTTTGTGCATAAAATCCTTATCTAGTGCCTACTCATGCAATATCCCCAGACTAGTTTCTGTATCGATTGATTACTCTGGCTTGCAGTGGGTGGCACTACTGTATGGAGAGTTTTACCTTTGTGTTATCAGCTTGTGTATTCATAACAAATGGTGATCATGTGATGTTTAGTGGTTTAATACCAATACTGCTCAATAGGATTTTGGTGATTGTGGTTATTAAAAAACCAAAGAAACTAAAATGTACAGATGCTGAGCTGAGTTCAGATCTACATGACTATACAAGAAAATGAGCTTGAATTGAAAACATTATTATGTTTTCATTTTGGACTCAAAACTGTATAGTTAACTAAAAAAGTAAAATGTGACTGCTGCAGGATTGCATTAGATTTTAAGATCTAGGTGCAGTGCTCTCAGATACAAGGCTCCACACTGATGAAAGTCACAAGCTAGAACCTAGTCTGGGGATATTGGATGAGTAGGGACTAGACAGGGATTTCATGCACAAATCTTTCTGCATCTATTAATTACTCTGGCTTGCAGTGAGTGGCACTACTGTATGGAAAGTTTTTTGCCTTTGTGTTAATTTCTACTTATATTTTTAAATCGTAATAAAAAACATAAGATATTAATATTATATAGATTTGGAAAGATAAAGTTATAATACTTCGTAAGGCTCAAATACGCATGGTTGTGCAGTCAGTTGGCAACTGGACAATTATATTTTAAAATAAAAGAAAAAAAACAAAGCTTAAATAAAACTTCAAATGTTTGTGTACTCTGAATAATAATAATGATATTACTAAGATACTAATAATTCACCTTGCTAATTGCTAGCTGAGAACAAGATCACTCAGATCTCTTTAAAAGTAATTAGTTTCTTTTTTGCATATTAATTATTTATTTTAATTATTTCTGGAGTATTCTAGATAATCTAAATTTACTTATACACTTTTATTTACAATTTAAATAAAATATATATATGCCAATTCAGTACTCCTTCCTCTACTCCAGAAATACACAGAATTTATTCACAAATAAATTTTTGTTTGTGTTTGAAATAGAATAAAATCAATTTTATTAAATAATCTTGTAGCCTTATTGATCTCCTCTGAGTTTGGGTAGACCTTTGGCTCCATAATCTTTTCTTCTTCTGGTTCATTTGTTATTTCGATAGTTTCTTAAACAAGAGAGCCAATTGGAATTTTTAATTCAGTCTCATCAGAAATATCAATTTTATTCTCTTTCATCAAGTTTGAAATAATTACTATGTCTTCTAGTCCTATTCTCCATTCTTTAATATGGTTTATATGACCTTTAAATATCTCTGCAGTCTTTTAACTTATTTGGCATATTTATTCAGATACTATTTTCATATTAATTTCCAGTAGCTATTTCCTCTTTATTATCTCTTTAATTTATACATTTTGGTTACTTTTTCTAGATAGTTATTTTTCTTTCTATTTGGAATTGTTTTGCTGTTAACTATTTCGGACTTTAATTTATATAGGGGTGGAAAATTTTTTTGGACATTCATTTTTACCGTAGCAGTTTTATCATGTCTGATACTTATTTCAAAATAATATTGGGTTAATATTTTATTCTACTCTCAATAATGGAAAATTTATTATATGACTATTTATTTGTAATGAACATTCCTCTAATCGTTATGTATTTACCATTTATGTCTGACACAATCATCATAGACTTTTTCAATTTGTCATTTATGTTTGCCTTTCTATGAATCATATTCCAGTCTTTCCATGATATTAATGATATGCCTGCCCTGATGTCAATCTCCATTTGTTCATTTTATTTGAAGATTTGAACATTTAATTTCAGTATATCATCAGTATCTGTCTATTTTTATTTTTTTTTTTATAAATATCAACTTTTTAGATATCTCTTCTCTCAATTTATTCCGATGGTATAAATCTTACTTTGTCATTCATCACTTTGATAAATGACCTTTCAATTCACAAATAAAATAGTTTTTCATTTTGTATCTGCAGTTAGGTTAAAAAGCAGAGGATCCCTGTTAAGTTTTACTTATCTTTCATGATTTTGCCACATTTATACTCATTTCTGAAGAATTAATCTCTTTCACAGTTTTAAAAGTTTCCATAGAGTCTATCATGGCTTCATAAATCAAAACTCATTCAATAGCAATCTTATATGTTATTTCCTTCTCGCTTAGTGACATTTTTTTAAGTTTTAGGTCTCTAAATCCCCATAGCAGCTGATCCAGCAGCAATTTTTCCCCATATATCAAATGCATTGACTGGGAAGCAAACCTAGGACAGCTGCGAGGAAGGCAGCTACGCTAACCACTAGGCCACCAACCTTTGACAGCATTTCGATATAATTCTTAAAATTTGCAATTCTTCACCAACATTCATAGAAGTAAATCATATTCATGTTTATTTTATTTTGTGAATGTATTCTCTCTTGAAAACAAAGGTGCTCTGTAACTTTTTATGTTATGGGTTTAACAGATGTATTTAGTTTCATCAGTAACTTATTTATAGGATATTTCCTCAGGCAGCTTGGAATCACATGATCAATTTGTCACATTGAAGTTATCTTTACCAGACACCCATAGTAGCATTGCTACTTTAAGTTTATCATCTGTTATTTCATTTATAAACATGAACATTTCAATCTGATTTGTCTTTGACCCGAATTTTGTATATGTAACATTGTTGTCATCTTATTCTACATTTTTTGATTCACCACATTGCAAATTTAATATCTCACACTAATCCTTGTCTGAGCTTCATAGGTTAAATTGTCAATTTGAACCCAAGAATACATTTCAGATCTGTCAAACTGTGAATGATATATTTCAGGGCTTACAGGTTAGATTGTTAAACTGCACCAAATAATATATCCAGAACCATGTTGTCAGTTGGCAGCTGGATAATTGTATTTTGAAATAAAATAAAAACAACAAAAATTAAATAAAACTTCAAGAGCTTTTTTTAACTCTGAATAATAGAATGATATTAGTAATTCAGTTTGCTAATTGCTAGTTGAGAAAAAATTCACTCAGTTCTCTTTAAAGTTCAAATCTCCTTAGAGATTTAATATCTATAAAGTATCTTTACTTAGTTACCTGTAACTTTGTAATCTTGTAAGTACAATTTGCTTACACATATTAATACAGAGCTAGTCCAATTAGATTTTTGATTAAAACTCTTATTTATTTATTTGCAGAGCAACTTCAATTTCACTATCTATTTTTTCAATAGTTTTTTATACACAACTTTATTTCTTTGGCACACTTTTTATTAGTTTTGTTAATTTGCATAAAGTGAACTTTTCATATCATGCAAATTAACCTGTTGCTATTTCCAGTAATTAGTTTCTTTTCTGCATACTAATAGTTTATTTTAATTCTTTTCTGGAGTATTCTAGAATATCAAATTTTCTAAATTTATATATACACTTTTATTTACACTTTAAATAAAATATACATGTGCAGATACAGCAAAAAACATTAGCACTTTTTTATGATTTGACGTTTGAATGATATATCTATATTCTTCCACAATATTTTTCATCATAGGAGGCTCGAGAGCATAGGTGGCTTTTTTTTATTAAAAAAAAGCATAATCATTTGCTCTTAAATAATGTATTCATATTTTATCATTAATTTACTAAAACATCATGATTCATTACATGATGATTGTAACATTTCATGTAACATCTTCTCCAACAAAAGCATCAAAAATCTATTAATAGATAAGAATGGTATTTAAAGACATCTTGTATAGGATTTGGATTTAAAAAGGGTCTTTATATTGCACTAGCTATATCCATGGGGTTTTGCTTGTATTAGTAGAATAAAAGAATATAATGTAATATGTAGCTTTTTCCATAACTTATATATTTATATATTTACATGAAATAATACATGAGTGATCATTGCCAAATATATATTTATTATAAATTTGATCAACTATTAGTTTAATTTTGATACAAAGGTAATCATCATCCTTCACACATGCACCATACTACTTGGCCTATATAATTGCATATAGGTACAAAAGATAAGATGGCCATTTTTATCTTTTCAAAGTCTTTATCTTGTGACTTGGACTGAGAGTGAAATATTCAACATTGCTAATTGAATATTAAAGTATGGTCATCTGTGAAGGGTGATTACCTCTGTATCAGAATTACAATTTGACACTGCACTAGTAAAAAATATTTAAATTTTAGATCAACTATATTTCTTATGTAATAAACCAATTTTTAAAATGGCTATATAGTTTTAACATTGTGGCATTTTGTTTATTCTCCATTTGCGAGTGAGAAATTAAATACATGATGCAAAATGAAATTTAGTTAATTTAAAATATATTTATGAAATCAAATTTTACCTTGCTTTAACAAAACCTATAATTCTCTCCATTGCTGTAGTACGTATTTCAATATATAGATCACAAAATACTTCTGTTTTGAAAAATTTCCAATATCTGTAATCTCTTAATCAGTGCTGCCCTCTTTTTATGTCTTTATGAAGTCATTCAAAAATGATCATGATTTTGACACATTTTCAAGTTGCAAAGTAATAAAGTTTTTCAAACAATACCATAGAACAAAAATTCATATCCTATGTAATTCTTCCAAAATAAGAAAGAAAATCAAGCAAAATTGATCAAGATTGGTACAATATTTATTAAGTTATTAAATAATAAATAAACTTTCTCATTTGTATAGTAACAAAGATACCATTTTTTAATACTAAGCTGTTTCTACCATAAATATTTATTTTAATTTAATCCTATAATTAATTTCATCTGTTATATTCCTATCTTTTTTAATAATCTGACCACTCTATATTCTATTTTAAAGAGTTTCTCCTTTAATTTTAGGCATGCACTCTAAAATAAAAAAAAACTTTTATCTGCAGTTTCCATTTTAATTAAATTTACGAAAATGTTATAATAAAGAAGTTCATGAAAATATTTTTATATATCTGAGTGGAAATGGAAAAGCATTTTTGTATTACCATCAATTTAAAATGTTAATTAGCAAAAAAGAAAACAACATTACTTGTTATATGAACAAGAATAGTCGATACTTTATTGCCCAGGTTTTTATGTAGCAGAAAATTGTTTCTTACTTGAGAAATTATACAGGATATTCAAGAGCTGTTAATTTAATTTTTTTTAAAAAATTGAAATGAAAATAAGACCACAAGAAAATTTAATAATGAAGAAACTGTCACAAATAATATCATTATAATTTTTTTTATGAATTCCACATGATTAAATTTTTATAATTTTATAGTAAACTTAATGTTCAATTTACATATTTTTTTCGATCATAATTATTAAATAATTAATTTTTTTAAAGCTGATTAAAGAAACTTAACTACTTTCAAGTCTACAATAATTAAAAATAATGTACAAGTCCCCCTAGCATATTTATAATTTTATGCTGGGTTTGGGAAAAGATAAGGGGGATTTAGATATAAAGGCCATAGAATTGACAAAGATTATGTTGTGGAAATGGGATGTAGCAGAATATGGGAAAACTTAGACTGGGGAATGGAAAATAAAGTGGCTAACAGGTTTCTCTGGCATAATTGTTAAGAGATTCTTGACTTCGTTTAAGGAGAAGCCACAATACATCATATCACATCACATCAACTTATTTCTATATGAAATATTACCGAATTAACAACTTACTTTATTTTGCTGTAATATCTTATATAAATGCAATTTATCCACTCTAAACACTTTTTAGCAAAATATGATTTTATTCTATATATATGCATACACAATCTTATATTTCAACTGTCCTACAGTCTTTTTCAGAGTTGTAGGACAGTCAAAACATATGATTGTGTATGCATATATGTACAATAAAAGGTGTTTGGGTAAAAAATGTTCAAATTAAAGTGGATAAATTGCATTTATTTCTAGATGCTAAGTTTTCATTACTATTTTATTACTTTTTAGTCTTTGAAAAGTTATTGAGTATATATTACTCTTTTAATATTTTAATTTGCTAATCTGTTGTGTGTTTGGGTTTGGATGTCATTTTGACAGTTATCCGTACCATCTGATTGGCTGTCAGTTAAGTATTGTAACGAGCGCTAGAGATTTGGCAGTATCTCGATTTATTTCAATTACTCTTTTTTAGTATTTATTTTTAATTACGCTCTTTTTTTATTATCTGATAGCTTTTGAAGTATTTCTTGAATTATTATTTGCAGAACTAATAATTTCTCCTTTTTTTGATGACCTAGATAATCCTTATTTATTTTTGTTCGTTAGATTCCCCCTTATGTTCACAAAATATAATTCATAAAACAGCTATAAAAAGTTCTGGCCAGATAGAATTCTGCCATATACTATTGCTAATTTATTAGTAATGCTCTGTCCTGCCTGGTTTAATGTTGGCATAAAGTGGAGGGCATGAATGTTAAAAGTTCATGGATCACAACTCAACTCTGTGCTCTCTAGTGCTCAAATGTTACATTACTTCCCAAGTGATAATTGAATTAAGTATTACTTTTATTTACTATTACCATATAATCTATTCACTGGTGTTGCATTTTTTTTCTCATGTGTCATAGAATCATCTGGGAAGCGAACCCAAGACAACTGCTTAGTAAAGTGGCTGTCACTGCCCTTTCGACCACCAATGCTTGACATGGTGTTGCATTTTTTTAAATATTTTTTACAATTTGACAATATCCTGGATTTATATTTTGATAAGTCTTAATTGCTTCTGAAATGATTATAGAATCAAATGCCTTTTCATAATTTACAAATCTAAAATGTGACATAACTCATATTTATTAGCCTTTTCTATTCTTCATGCCTGGATGTAATTGATTATCTATATTTACTTTCAAATCCAGTTTGTTCTTTCAACTACTGAATTTCTCTATAGATGAATTGGAATATTAATAGAGATTTGCTATGGAATTGACAGAGGCCAAATATATATGCAATTTCTAATATCTTCTTTTTTTGAGTTGTGACAAATTATTATTGAAATGATTCTGGTGTTCCTCAGAGATTTTTTTTGGAACCATTTGTGTTCAATATTTATACATTTGGCTTAAATTACAACAGATTGCTGCATTTTATGCTTTTGTGATATTAGTAAAATATACTAATACATTAAAACATCTAATGATTATAATTATCTATAACAGTGGCTTTCAACCTTCCTAATGCCGTGACCCTTTAATACAGTCCTTTAAGTTGTGGTGACCCCAACCTTTAATTTTGCTACTGTTATGAATCAAAAATGTATTTTCCAATGGTATTAGGTGACCCCTGTGAAAGTATTGTTCGACCCTCAAAGGGGTCATGTCCCACAGGTTGAGAACTGCTGATCTATAATAAAAAAATGAGGCTAAAACAAAAATGAATCCTTTTTCAAAAAAAGCAACTCCCTGATTATCTAATTATATATTAAAAGGAAATAATATTTTGATAGTAAATGAATATAAAGACTTTCTTTTAGACTAAATTACTGTTCTGAAGTCATCTACTACATTTATGTTCTAAAGCATTTAAAGTTGTGGGTTGTATCCTTACAGGAGTAGACAAACTTATGAACATCTTTTCATGTCTTTGGTATTACTATTTCTAGACTATAGAAGTGTTGTTTGCAACTCTGACAATCAAAATTGCACAGTAGAGCACTGGAAACAGTACAAACAAACTTTATAAGTTTTATAGTGCAGTGTTTGGAGCAACATATTAGACTATTTCTTTAAAAGTAATATGAAATCTTAATGACAATTTGCTTCTTGCAAAAGTAGTTAATGGGCTAATTAACAAAATAAATTGCATTAATGAAATTTCTTACAATATTTTTGGCAAATATTTGAAACATAATAGGATGTTTTATAGTGCAAAATTTAGTACTAATCATTAAAAGAGTCTGCATTACGTAGACTTTCAATATAATTTAATGCCTTTTATCATTATGCTTATATCCATTACTTAACAGGATTCTAAGAGATTGTAAAAGTCTTAGAAAAAGACCACATGTGAGATGAATTGATGAACTATGGAAATGTGCTAGAGATTGGAGAAGTTGAATTGAACTTGGAGAGATGTTCATTCCTAAGTGCTATATATATACATTTTGTTTGTGATAAATAGTGACATTGTACTTACCTCACAACGTAAATGCTTCTCCACAAAAATATAAAGAGAATGCTGCTGTAAATTATGTTTTCCAGGATATATGCCCAATAAATTGGGTATGGTATAAAACTGGTGGTGTAGATTTATCGCTCTCAATTCCTGGGATGTTACCAGTGCAAAGCCTTAAGAAAAATATGAAATCTGTAACAAAAAAAGCCATAGATAAAATGGCTGCTGTGGCAAGGCATGAAAATAAGAACTGGTAAATAGCGAACATTGTTTATATTAATGTGTAAATAAACTAAATGAAACCTTGTGTGTTTTATTCTATATTAAAATTGTAGGTCCATGTTGTTGAAAGTAGTTATTAAAATATATAGAATTATAAATGAGAGTAAATTGTATTTATTGCTATCTTACTGGTTAAACTTAAGAAAAACCCTAAGACATAGCACTAAGTGAATGGACAATGATTTAAAAAAAAGAGGGAATAAAAAATATAATTTTAATATATTTAGTAATAACCTGTATATTTATAATTTACGTTTGTCCAATATAATAATAAATCGTGCTTTCACACTTCCAACGTAAAGCTATAACAACAAATTGAAAACTATTTTTATTAAATGGCTAAGCACTTTCAAGAAGATGTACTTCTCATATTCATAGCCAGTTATGATCCTTTCTTTGAAAGCATTATATAAATAAATCTGCTATGCAAATGAGTCACTAAGACCATCTTTTAGATATCGCAAAACATGCATCTTTACGATTAATGGCGAAAGAGTCCTCTGCTATAAAGTATGCTTCTTTTACTTTTTGCCTAACATCATGTCACTCAGTACAAACTAATTTTGCAGATGTGGGTTCGAACACTATGTCCCAACAATTTTTGATGCTGAGCAAAAATTGAAGTGCAGTCTGGATCCGTATGTGCCTTATTGTATTTATACCTATGATGTGATATCCTAGTAGCTATGGTGGCTCTCGTTTCACCATAGTATGATGCCTTACATCCATTATGAGGGCATGCCACTCTGTACACAGCCTGTGGGGTGCGCGAGTATATGTGTATTCGATACTTGTGAGTTTTCAAATAAATCAAGATAGCAGTCTGCATTTTTGATAAATCTACAATTTCGGGAGTCCCCAATAAATGTTTACAAAAAAAAAAAAATGTTTACTAGAAAATGTCGTATTGAATAATTACATTTTATTTTTTATTATTCTTATTTTTTTTTAAAAAAAAAATCATTGTGGAAAAATTAATTACAATATTTACAATTTATTATTATTATTTTTTCTGGATTAATAACAAAAAAATGAATATATATATACAATATTTATACTTTATTCATATCGGTGGCGTGCAATCGTGACCATTAATGCACACTTTTCAGGAGAGCAGGATCCCATATCTTAAGAAATTGTTCACTGCATCACGTTCTGTGACAGGAAGATCCCTAAATTTCTATCATTATGACAATTTAACAAAGAAACTGTCAACAAAACGCACACACACACACACACACACATACTGAAGTGAACCAAAGCACGCCAAAATTGAAATAAGGCTTTTTAAGGAAATTTATTAGAATTTATTCCTTTTTTTAAGTTTAATAATCGATTTTTTAATTTTATTTTAATTTAACAACTAACACATCTTCGGTAAATTATAGGCCCCCGAAACTATACATTTATCAAAAATACGGGGTTGCCTCTTGGTTTACTTGAAAACTCATAAGTACTGTGTATTCTTAAATGTAATATTATTATTTTTTATTTTTTATTGAATAGTAATGACTTCTTTAATTAGGCCATTTATTTACATAAATTGAATTGATTGAAAAATAATAGAACTCTTTCATTAACACAATGCATATTAATTTGTAGTTACTGTTTTCCCCTGGAAGTATTTATAAATTTTAAATGTTTATTTAGCCAGCTAGATTTGTAATATTTGAATACAAGTATATTAAATATATATTCAGCTTGTATTCTGCCCGTCCCTCTTCTGTATCTTTGAATGGACATATTAAGGTCTTATATGTGAGGGTCAGAGTGACGTAAAGTCAACATGAGTATGACATTGATATTAGCTTCAATAACGCTTTAAGCTTTCCGTCACCAGATTTTCAATGATATGGACGACTGAAGAGTTGGAGGGTGGAGAAGATTGAATCTGTCAATAAACTGAGCACTGATTACATACGTGTCTGTGTGTGGGAGATGATGACCTGGACCAACTGATGAATGCTGGTTCAGCATGAAATACGTAGATTGGAGATCATTTATCTTTTTTGCATGTATGTGGTTATGTGTATCGGTTGTAAAAGATGGTGTGGGTAGCTGTAGGGAATTTAAAAGCCTGAGTTCAATTTTTTTCTAATTACAACAATTTAGATTTGGTATATAATTTTAATACAATAAACGTGATGTTAGCATATTTTTAATTTATTTGGATTTATAATGTATACAAATAATTAAAAAATAAAATAGTTGTAAGATTTTGTTAGTCAGGAGTTTATATGAAGGTTGAATTCAGAAGTGATAGAGATGGGCTATGAGCCATGGATATTGAGCTCTAGAGACCACCAATCAACTCACTGGATTAAAACACGTGGAACACATAAAAAAATATAGTACAGTAATTAAAAACAAATTCCAATAATTATACAGCAAAATTTACAGTATTTCTTTTTCAATTTAAATTATAAGCATATTCATCAGAATAAGTATATATATATTTTTTAAAAAAATAAAAAACAATACAGTTTATGAGTTTGCAAATTTATTGCTTAAAAATAATATATGCCCACAGGAATGAACAAAACAAAATCGAATAAAAATAGCAAAATTTCATCGAGTTAATAAAAACATTTAGTAGAGATGTCTGCCCATCCCTTGCATATGTATTAAATTGATTATGTCCTGTACATGAGGGGTCAGATTGACCTTAGGTCAACATGGGTGTGACAAGAATCTCGGCCTCAGGGCGGGCTTTGAGCATTCCATCATCAGATTTTCAATTGGATGGACGGCTAAAGAATTGGAGTGTGGAGTAGATTGAAGCCTGTCCATTAAAGTATAAAGATTGGCTATCTTAATATATATCTGAGCACTTATAGCATGTATGTTTGAAGATGATAATCTGGACCAAATGATGATTGCTGGTTTAGCATGAAATACGAATATTGGTTATTATTTATCTTTTCAACATATATGTGTTCAAGTGTATCCGTGTTATGAGATAGAGTGGAGAGGGGTGGGTCGTGTGAAAGTCTGTGCTCATATACCCTATATATTAAAAACATTTTAGTATTTTTTTTACTACTTTAATATAGGTCCTTGAATTGATGTAAAATTATTGAACGGACAAGATTATTTTACCCCAATTTATCTTTTTCCGGCTTAATCCTTTTTTTGTTTTTGTTTACAACGCTGAAATTATTTTAGTATTTCTATTGACTGTAGTAAAGAGTGAAAACTCTGTGCAATCCATTCTGTTCTGTTTTTAGCCCACTGTATTTAATGTATATATATAGAATCATAGAATCTTGTAAAAGTATATTACTTTCAAGGCTTTATTTGACGCATTAATAAAAGTTTCTTATTTAAAAAAGGGGATAATTACAGAGTGTTTTAGAATGACATATAAAAAGGAATATACATTCTTTTAATGAACTTTGCTGCTCATTTGATGTGAGATCTTGACCTTCAATGGTTTAAGCAGTGTGTGAGACTCACTAAAGCCTACTAGCTGAAATTTCATCTGCTTTGTGCAGGATCTGTTCAAGTTAAAGTAGTGTTATTAAACCTTAGGTTGACAAGTTATAAAGGTCCTGTTACCTCTTGTTTAACACTAGTTAAGTAAATTATCTTCTTATTAAAAAAAGACTTTCTCTAAGTTATTAAATGATAATTTTTTTAAAAAAAAAATTGTGCTTAAAAGGCTTAAAATTATTATCATATTTTTATAACATGATGAGGTTAAGATTTTACAAAAGGTATGACGTAATTACTATTTAAAATAAAATCGTTGACAATACTGAGATTTCTTCCCATTAATTTTCCTGAATGTAATCCCATAACAATGTATATATATTCACTCGAGAAAAATTGTTTAAATATTTAAAAAAATACAAATAAAAATGTATAGCTGCAATGTTAGTAATAAGATATTTAATAAAGTACCCATATAAACATTAAGATTGGATAGGGAATCGGTCACAATCCTATATACCAGGTATGGGCAATTGTTTTGGCTCAGGGGCCACAGAGGTTGGTGGAGGACCACATCAGGGGCCACTTTGTGGAAGCGAAGGTAGCAGAGGGCCACACCTTTTTTTCATGACGCAATAAACACCCTGCTTTATTCCCTGTATTACCAAAAAAATATTTATTTGTTCATTCTTCATTAAACACACGACATTGACCACTGATTTTACATTTTTTTGGAAGGTTCATAGTTTCACTAAAGTTGGAAATGTATATATTTGCTAATGCAAAGACAAAATTGAAATTAACCAGATCAACTGGAAAAGCACAGCACATCGTATCTACACTGTGCATGTGTATTGATGTGGCCATCCTAGTGGAAAATACGAGACGAATCTTCGGCCGTGAATGGGAAGAAAATCTCTGTTCAAGGTGGATTTTTCTGATTGTGTAGGCAGGCTGCATAAAAACTTTCAGTGGGCCACATGTGACCCTCAGGCCGCTATTTGTCCACCCCTGCTATATACCATAAAAATCAAATATTTTAATGTCTACTAGAGAAAAAATACGGGATTATTGAATGTTATTCACTTAATGATAAATCATTGGTTTTAAGTTTCTCTAGCTAAAGAATAAAATACGTTAAAACAGGCAAAACTCATTATACGTATTGCCACACGCAGCAAATTAGAGTAATCAATGGATGTCAAAAGGCTTGTGCATATAATCCCCAACTAGCACCTACTCATCCAATATTCCCAGGCTAGTTTCTGATTACTCTAGCTTGCTGTGTGTGGCAATACGTATAGTGAGTTTTGCCTGCTTTAACAACAGTTATACACAAGCATAAGAAGTGTGGTCACATGATGTTTATTGAATAAAATATCTTATTCATCAATTCAAAGACTGATGTAGTTTATTACTGCATGATTATCACTTTTTCCATGCATGCCATTAAAGTTTCTCAACTGATTATGTATAGCATGCATACTCTAATCCCAAACTGAAAACATGAAAAATGGCCATGTAAGGTCCTATTATTTTGTTGTCATCTATTTATGACTGGTAAAGTAAATACCTGAACTCTCAAAACTCTCAATATTAGTGCCTGCAGTTTAAAAAAATATCTTGCTTAATAAAGAATGCAACAGTATATGTTTATAAAAAAAAATTCAAGTATCATCATTAATTGTTAAAATGACTATGGAAAAATATTGTCAGTTATTTTAGAAACGTTTCTCGCCTCAGGGTGGACTTTGAGCATTCCATTATCAGATTTTAAATTTGATGGACGGTTGAAGAGTTGGAGTGTAGAGTAGATTGAAGCATGTCCATTAAAGTATGAAGATTGGCTATCTTAATATATATCTGAGCACTTATAGCATATATGTGTACAGATGATAATCTGGACCAACTAATGATTCCTGGTTTAGCATGAAATACATATATTGGTGAATATTTATCTTTTCGACATATGTGTGTTTAAGTGTATCAGTGTTATGAGATAGAGTGGAGAGTGGTGGGTCGTGTGAAAGTCTGTGCTCATATACCCTATATATTACGTATATAGACACAGGTATATAATAAGCCTGTGTTTCAGTTATTTACAAACGTTTTATAAGTGCGTATAAAATAATTCTAAGCACGTGGCTGCATTAATTAAGGTGGTTTAATATAGCTTTCTTCTTGTAGCACTAAACATATACTTAATTTGAATGATTGTGACACCATATGAAAATCACGTGTGTTCTGGAAACAGATTTGCATTGATCAGCTGATCTTACTTAAAGTATATTGATTAGTTTTGCATACTCGGTTTATTTTATAATTGTTGCAATCAAGACATTCAACCATAAAAAATTCCCACTACAGCCTTTAGGATAGAATGAAAGTTGATGCGGATTTTGACTGTATGTTTTAAACCTTATAAATTTGATAAGATTAAAGTATAAATGAAGTAACGTTATCCTCCTTTATTAGCAGGATATAAAATCAATATATAGTATATTATTGCAAACATAGACAGTTATTTGTTGCTGTCCCCACTTTTAAATATACATTTATATTTTTAGAAAGCAAGAATGATAAAAATGCATAAATAAAAGGATAATTATAAAATATTAATTGTTGTAATTAGAGGGGATTTGAACTTAGACTTTCAAGTTCCCATCAGTCATCTGGATCATCTTATTTAACTGATACACATGACCACAACATATATTTAAAAAAGATAAATGATCTCCAATGTACATATTTTGTGACCATCCCTCATCAGTTGGTGTGGATCATCATCTCCCATACATATATAAATAATCACTGCTCAGTTTATATCAAGATAGCAAGTTTTCCAAATATTAATGGACAGGCTTCAATCCTCTCCACTCTCAAACTCTTCAGCCATCTTTATCATTGAAAATCTGATGATGACAATGTCTTTAAGTCAAGCTGATCTCTCATATTTAAGACCTTAATATATCCATTTAAATACACAGAAGAGGGATCCTTCATATGATGGGTCAGATTGACTTAAAGTCAGCATGGGTATGACAACAATATTGGCATCAACAAGATCTTTGAGCATTCCTTCATCAGATTTTCACTAATATGAATGGCTGAAAAGTTGGAGAGTAGAGAAGATTGAAACCTGTCAATTAAAGTTTGAAGATTTGATATCTTAATATAAACTCAGCACTGATTATATATGAGGAGATTATGATCTGGATCAACTGATGATAGTTGGTTCAGTATGGAATATGTATATTAGAGAGCATTTATTTTTTTCACAATATATATGGTCATGTGTATTAGTTATATAAGATAGAGCAAATGACTGAAAGAAGCTTAAAAGTCTGGATTCAAATCCCCTCTAATTACATCCAAAGCTTAAGTATATATGTTATACTTGTATTCAAATATTAAATATTAATTGTTAAAACAATTAACAATATGCTGGCAATCTGATTTATAACCAATATGTAAATTCGACAAACAAAATAAATTATGCATTTCCTCAAAGATTTTTATCATATTATTATGAAGGTAATTCTGATAGTTTCAATAATTCAGTAGAGTTCTTCAGAGATTTTCTTCCTTTAACAAATAATAAATGCATGAATAATATATATATATATTTTAAAATAAATGTTTTTATTTACTGTGCACTAAAAAAGCCAAAAATAATTGTTTTCTTCAATCAAAATTTGAATTTTTATATTTGACTTGAAATAAAAGCTTGGGGTATATCCAGAAATTAATTAATTCAATCACTAATTGTAAAAACTTATTATTTCAATTTTAAATTTTTGTTAATTTGATACACAACATATTTACAATGCTTCTTTTGTGTATCTAAACTTATGCATTAAAAAAATATTCTTTTTCCAGTTTTTTTAATAAAGTCTGATTGTAAGCTAAAATCTATATATTTATGAATAATTAATATTTTATCATTGACTTAGTTATACTTCAAAGGCTAGAAAAAATATTGAGCAAGTATATTTTACGTAAGAAGAATTACAAAAAAATCTAAGAGAGATGTAATGTTGGTATTTTTAAAAATGCTCTTTTATATATAGATAGAAAAGTAATAAAATATTATCATTTACAATAATTAAAAAAAAAAATTAAAACTGAATTAATTTTCAATTTCCTGTAGATATTTTTTGTGCTGCCAAATTACTTGTTTTATTTATAGATTTCAATTTTTTTTTTTTTAATCTAGAAATTTTTTTGTTTTAACCATATTAGAAATAACAAGCTTAAAATAAAATTGCATTAAAATCAAAAGGAATTTTTGTAAATGAGAACTTTTCCCCAAACAATACTTTAATAATGTGTAAATTACAACAACCTGATTATTGGAAATCATATGATGTATCTACTTTATGTAACCCTTTAGACATTCATGTCATAATGTTGAGCAGTTCAAAATGGAAAAATCTGAATACATCACAAATTCCTGCCTTTGACTGATTTTAAATTATGCTTAATATGAATGATAATTTTATTAGAACACTTGCAATAATACAATTTTTCTTCATAAGAAACATTTTGCATGTTTTTCTATGTGGGAGAGTTTATCACATTTATTTTGATAATTTTAGAATTTGTGAAGAACCTAGCAATAGATTTAAAATTAAGATAACATTTATACTATTCCATCCATACTATGAAATTTATATATATAATTTAACTTAAATACTAAAAAAAATTATAAATTAATAAAAAAAATATTTTTTATATTTCCAATTTTAATTCATGGATCATATATAATAAGTATCTGTGTTTACCTGAATGTGTGTAATGACGACATTTTAAGTTTAAAATTTTTCTAAAGACATTCAATATTTAATATTAGATGACAGAAAGAGTCCAACATATAAATACAAATAAGTACATGTACACAGTAAATCTCAACCAAAAGGTGAGTTATTCTCTTTCCAAGCTGCTTGTAGGACAATCTCGGAAGCAATGTATGTATTATATAGCAATGCAGTTTAGCTATTCCACCACAGAAATTTTAAGCCACTAGCATTTCTAGATTGTTAGTTACAACATGAAATACAACAGTTTATTTATATCTTAATTCATGATGGATCAAAACACTAGTATTAAATTTTGATTTAAATTGAGCCATTAATGTTAAAAAA
Source organism: Epiperipatus broadwayi (assembly GCA_028023455.1). NCBI lineage: Eukaryota > Metazoa > Onychophora > Udeonychophora > Euonychophora > Peripatidae > Epiperipatus > Epiperipatus broadwayi. The sequence goes on from JAQFVV010000647.1 coordinate 39,632, forward strand.
TGTTTGCAAATGGTTTGTGGGATTTTATAATGGCAGAGTATTGAAATAATTATTGAAGGTATGAAGCACACTGTCCCATTTCATGTCAACATTAATAATTCAGGCATTCTTGCACTTTAAAAAGTGTGGTAATTAGCTAAGCTATGTCAATGTGTAACCACGTGTTAATACAGGTATAGTGCTGCAGATTGCTTGAAGAGAGAGCCAGTCATCTTTTCACTGGAACACAATTTGTATGTTTATTACATACTTAAACATAAGTCAGTTTTACATGTGTGTACAATGTTCATATATATGGATAAATAACTAATTCAACACCCTAATAAAATTATATATATATATTGTAACCTAAAAAGAAAAGAGATCATGAATGGTGATCTCAATTTTAACCTATGATCAGCCAACAGAGATGCAAGACATGATTAATCAATTAGTGCCGCATATAAACACAACCTCAGCTAAACAACAGCACTACATAATGAATAAGCTAAAATCTCATGTAACAGCTAAACTCAGTAGGTTTATAAAATAAATGCCATATGCTACAATAAAATGATACATAGGGATAAGTGATTACAATAAAATGTAATTAAAATAGAAAGTAACATTATTAATAATGTAAGAAGGGGATAACTCTCTAGCAGAAGTAATAAACTCTTAATATTGTGAGCATATACCATTGACGTTACATTTAAATTTCTTTCTTCTATAAATCCATCTCTTCAGTATTTTCTAAGCATCTCCTTACTCTGAACACATCAAATCATGATATTTAGTTCTTTGAAAATTTATGTCTATGTAAGATTCATTTTTTGAATATAATTTCTTCATTATTTTAAAATAAATTTAAATAGTTCGCAAAATTAAATTTAAATATATCTCGGGGTAAGAAGATCTCATAAATGATAAAATAAATTATTTTAACTTTTAAGGTCTATTTAATATTGAATAAAATCCTAGTTAATAAAATAAATAAGACACACACTTCTCCTAAGCTAATGTATTATCACAATTTGATAATAATGATACTATTGCTAATAAATAAAGTAAAACATGATCTCTTAATTTTAAAATAAGATAATAAATAATAACTGAAACACACAGGCTTATTATATACTTGTGTTTATATATGTAATATATAGGGTATATGAGCACCGACTCTCATATGACCCACCACTCTCCACACCATCTCATAACACTGATACACTTGAACACATATATGTTGAAAGAATAAATAATCACCAATAAACGTATTTCATGCTAAACCAGCAATCATCAGTTGGTCCAAATTACCATCTCTACACATATATGCTATAACTGCTCAGATATATATTAAGATAGTCAAACCTCATACTTTAATGGACAGGCTTCAATCTTCTCCACCCTCCAACTCCTCAACCATCCATCCAATTGAAAATCTGATGATGGAATGCTCAAAGGCCACCCTAAGGCCTAGATTCTTGTCAGACCAATGTTGACCTATGATCAATCTGACCCCTCATATACAGGACATAATCCATTTAATACATATACAAGGGATGGGCAGACATCTCTACTATGTAATAAATGAAACCCACAAGCTTATTATATACCTGTGTCTATATATGTAATATATAGGGTATATGAGCACAAACGCTCATATGACCCACCACTCTCCACACTATTTCATAACACTGATACACTTGAACACATATATGTTGAAAGAATAAATAATCACCAATATATGTATTTCATGCTAAACCAGCAATCATCAGTTGGTCCAGATTACCATCTCCACATATATGCTATAAGTGCTCAGATATATATTAAATAATCTAAGATTATACTCAGATATTAATAATGAATAAGATATTTCATAGTTTTTCTAAATACCCTAGAATAAATCTAATTAAACATCTTCTAATATGAACTGGGTAATTGTAAAACTACATTTTATCATAGAATAATATATATGACTTTCAAATATAAAAATGGTTTTAAATAAATGTGTACAATGATTTGAAATAAGCAAATCAAATTAGTTAAAGGGATCCAAATCAAATTAGAATTCTTTATTAAGCATAATACATCTTCCTTAGATGTAATTTTAATATTTAAATAATTCAATAAATTAACTTTTATTAGTTCCAAGGTTCATGTACTCTTTTAGAAAATACATCTAAAATAATTTATAATATTGTATAAGTAATTAAATTTTGGTTCATAAGTGAAATGATTTCTAATTTATAAGTGGAGTGATGTAAACAAACAACTATGAGAAATTTCTTAAATAACAAAAACGAATATTTTCCAGAAAAACAAATACAAAATTACATATACTAAATATGTTCTGAGTTCACATAGCCAAAGGTTTTCACAACATTACTTCTTCAAAATTAATGATAGAAAAATTAAAAATTTTACATTGTTTTATAAGAAATAAATTCAATTGGATTAAACAAAAATTATTCAGCAGATTAAAATAAACTTTCTATTGTTTAATTATCAAAAAGTTTTCACTTCTCAACTCATTCATACAATGATAATAACCTTTATGTAAGTAGTGCCTCTTATGAATAGTTAACATACTCACAATAAAAGCTTATCAATCCAGCAATGATAGAGTGATAATAAAAAAAGGGTTGTCTATTTATGCCTAAAATATCATTTTACAAATTTTGAAAATAATTATTTATATTTTGTTCTCATAATTAGTAAAACTCAAATATAGGACTTACACCTTGACAATAGTCATTCACATCTAGTTCAACCAAGAATGCCATAAGAAATAAGGTAGAATTCCTCAACACTCCTTCACAAAAACCATTAAAATGCCATATAAGTCATGGTAAAATATTACACATGCTTTACTAAACATACTACAAACCATAAACAAAATTCATATTCAAATAATTAAGTAAGGCAAAATGAAATTATGATGGCATCTCATTAAATGCACCTACTTTTGAGGTCTAATAAAGAACCTAGGACTTTGTCACTAGTCAGCAGAAATAATGAGAATGCATATCAGAGACAAAATATTAAATAGGATTGCCTTAAATAAGAGATATTCTAGTCTTATATCTCTAAAATATTTACATGTGAGCATATGTTTGCTAGAAAGACATTAAATAATAAGAGGCCAATGCTGCCATTTCTTTTGAAAAATAAGTTAACAAAATAATGAGAGAGAAGTTAATGTTACTATCTCTAAATATAATGACATATCCTAAATAGAGAAACTAATTGTAGCTACTGGATGTGAAAGATGATAAATAGTAATAACTAATGTTTAATATGGCTCCATTATAATTAGACAATAAATAAAGATAAAATAAATAATATAAACATACACCTACTTATTCAGCTTGCAGAATAATAATATACTTTATAAATAAACAATTCTTATGCAAAAAGGGAAACACATTTTTAAAATATGTGAATATAATAATTGCTATTCTGAAAACTTTAACCTAAAATATTTCAAAATATATCATATAAAATATAAAAATAATATGTGCCTGAAATAGAACATTGTATGCAAAAAAATCAGAAATGCAGGTAAATTTAACCTTTTACCATTTAAATTAAATAAATCAAATAAAATGTTTCTACTTTATTTTTATTCTAATAAACCATTAAACTGAAATATGAACATGAACATGTGACAACAAAGTTTTGTGGACAGCAAATATATCCAACATAAAATGCAGTATAATTAAAATATAAAATCTAGAAGATAAAAGTACTTTTTGAATATTCTTAATGAAAATTTCAGATAATTATGCTAGCAAATAATGAGATAAATTTATGATTATTCAAAGTATCCATGAATTTAAATTATGATATAAATTTATTAAGTTGCAATAAATAATTCACTAATATTTAAATTCAAGTTTCCAAATCAATCCGTCATACAAATTATCCAAATTTGTAAAAATGATGAGAATATTTTATAGTAGATTTCTGTTAAATCATATTTCTCCAACATTCAGGAGAAAAATACTTACTTCAAATGTTATATTCAAAAATATAACTGTCTTCATAGCAATGTTCAGGGACAGAAAAAAACTCACAGGATTTAAATATTAGTGCAGACACTATAAAATAATTAAAATGCAGAAAAATCATTTAAATTCATTCAAATATAATGTCATTTTGCAATATATATTTCATTTCATGAAATGAGCAACTTTTACTTCTTCATAATATTTATGAAAAAGTTTATTGCAAGTTGATTTTTTATTACTTTGACCATGAAAAAATAATTTCTTTCATAATAAGTCAATTCTATTTATACTGCCATAAACAAAAAAATAATGTGTTTATTGAAATAACAGTTCAAGCAAAATTGTTTATTTCAGAAATATTAATGTTAAATTAAATACTTCTGTCAAGCATTGGTGGTCGAGAGGTCAGTGATGGCTGCTTTACAAGAAGTTGTCCCGGGTTGGCAGGTTCACTTCCCAGCTGATACTATGACACATGAGAAAAAAATTAAATACTTCTTTTGTAGTCTTAAAATAATTTTGTAAATATCTGATAAAATATACTTGTCATAACTAAATATATAATCTTTATCCTAAAAATTAAAAGTTCTTTAATGGAAGTATATAAATTCTGGATATTTGATATGAAATGAGTATTTTAAATAAAATATCAGGAAATTTTTATCGCTGCTAAGAAATTTAAATATATTACAACAAATTTAAATATATAAGATATCCTTATGTCTATTGAAATTGACCATAACTCTTGCATCATTATAATTGCAATCATAATAATATTTTTGAAATCCTCCAACATGAAAAATTTTAAAGATAACATTTTAAACATTGTAATAAAATAATATTACCAATAAAGTTAGCTAGGAAATGAAGATTTCAGTTCCTTTGGTGTTTCAATTCATATAATTGTGCCCAGATAGTGTAATTTAGACGAACATTCTTAAGCTAAGAAATAATAAATTTTAAAGAAAATTACACTTTTAAAAATTTAACTAGTTTTTTTAAAAAAATTATCTGCTATAAATTAAATTGATTGAAGAGAGAGAAAAGAGAAAATATAATAAGAATGAAAAATGTGATTAGATGTCCATTTTACATGTTTATACTAGTAGTCATGTGTCCACTTTACAAAACTTTTTATTAATCTTGTAACCTAAAACCTCTTCCTTGATTAGTTTGAATCCCTGATCTAATGTAATTAGAGAAGCTTACCAATTAAAAATTAATAATTTTTCTTTTTTTTTTTAAAAAAAAATTAATCTATTTTATTTTGTCTAGACAAACAAAATCAAATTTATTTCCTGGTGCAATAAAATAATTGCTTAAAATTACAGACAACAGGATAAAACAAAATTTTACATAATGAAATTTACATTAAATCTTTAATAAAACAAATAGTACATATAATATTTAATACATTTATTTATCATTGTTTTAACCTAGATATATTTTTTAGAATAGATTATTTAAATTGTCTTTTTAAAACTAGACATTAAATAATATTTTTAAATAAATAATGTTAAATTAAATATATTTATTCAATCATTCAACATTTACCTATCCATTATCTTGAAATCCTATCTATAATTATTAGTTTTATTAAACTCTTTCTATACAAATAAATTAATACTATGCAGTAAAATTAAAATGAACTAAAATGTTATAGATTTAATATAACCACCAGTAAACCAAAATATAAAGTTTGAACCTGGTTTCTTAATCCTAAAAATTAATATAAGCTTTTTTGAAACATTTTAACAGTTAAATTATGAATAGATTAATATTATTAACTTAAAAATGCATTGATTATTATTTTAATCCATCAACTATTTAAAATTTAATACTTTAGCATGATAAGCATTTATTTTAGCTTAAAAATCTTATAATGTAAATTGTCAAAAATTATTTTATAGCTGTACAGTCTATAAAATATTGATATAGTAACTTTTCTATGCAAAAAAATATGGCATTATAAAACTCAAATAAAATATATTGATTACAAAATTAAACTATAATTTTTAAAAATGTTTTAGCACAAAACTTGACTTGGCATTTAGCTTCTGACAAAGCTAGTCACTATATATATATATTAATCAATAAAGCAAGTCATATATAGCCACACTTATCAATTAAGAACTTGTTTGAGCTATTGGTCACATACTAATTTATCTAAAAAAAATTATTGAAATAATCTTTCGTAAAAGAAAAATATATTTAAATGTTGAAGATTTTATTACAGTTTATTTTCATAAAAGAGTTTGAAATAAAAGTTAGAAAATAATTGATTAAAAGGGGGGGGAGTCTTGGTTAGAAAAGTTAAACTAAAAGTTTTATAAAAGTTGAAGAGTGTTATTATTATAAATTAAAAGTTAAAATATAAATCTCTTTTCATTCCAGTTTATTAGAATAAATGCATATATAAGTGCGATGGTAAATAAAAATAAATGTTAGCCTGTTAATAAGATATATAATAAATGCATGTTAAAATCATATTGAAAAACACATGAAAATGAAATATATTTAAAAACACAGTGGTGGGCTACTAATTAATATAAAAACAACACGTTTTGTAATGGCTACTACTAATTAAACAATCTTCAAAAACACGTCATAGGATTAGTTATTAAAGAAATTTCGACAACACCATATTGCCAGAGGATATTAAAACAAAAACAATTTGCATACATAAATAGCTAGATTTTTATCAGATGTTCAGTTTCAGCCTAGTTTTCAGTTTATCTAGTATCAGTCTTGTTTCACCAGAGATAACAGTGCAATTCATATTATGTATCCAGAAACAGAAATGCAGTACTGAGGAGCTTTTGGAATATACGCTTTTATTTCAGCCCTTAGTCCAACAAGATCAGCAAAACCTTCCCGTGAAATAATGTCTAAATAACAGCTCAGAAATCCTCCGTCAATGTTCAACTGTCTCCAAGAATAAAACCAACGTATTAGCATCAAATCTCTTCAAGAAACATCAAATCTAACCAGTTAGATATCCTTTATTAGATATACTCCATTAGAAGCAGCTAACAACAAGCAATATCCACATTCCAAAAATCCTAGGTAAAACATTTTATTATTCTCATTTATATGTAGTAGCCACCACTGTAATTCATAAATCTTACAGAGACAAGTAATTTGAACTTTATAAGCATGCATAAAATGAACTATTGATGTGCATGTTTGTGAATGTTAGATAATTTAAATGTCAAATATTATTGATGCCTTCTCATAAAATATATTATAGTATGTTAACTTAAAATGTGTGTGTTATTTAGATTTATAAAAATGTTTAAAATTAGTAAATGTTAGTTAATAAATTGTCTTTAAAATTAAACTTTATTTGTCAGTCAATTCTTTTTATCAATTCTTTTTCTATATTTTACTGAATAAAATTTGACTGAGCTAGTTTTTGGGATCATTTCGAGTGCTGGATTATGAGCCTACTGACCAAATACGTTGTTTATTCTTCTGAATAGATAGCTGGTGCCTGGAGTTTACTCCAAAACAAATAGTGTTTGGATAGTAGGGGTTTGAATCTAGCAGCTGAGGTGGGCCATTGTTGATAGTTAAAGCTATCAATAATATCTTCCATTTTTCTCGAACGTGCCGGTTCGTTCACGTAATATTTATAAGATTATAAATGTATTATGATGAAGTTTGAAACCAGCAAAACATATATATGTGTAAGTATACTTCATTCAGTGGAATCATCCAGCACAATATATATATATATAATTTAATTAATGTAATAAATGAGTTTATATGCAACTATAGAGAAGCTTGTTATTTCTATAGTGATAGATATGGAGTCAAGGTCCTTGAATAGTGTCCAGATCTAACATTTTTGTTATTCAAAGCCTTATGTATTTTTTAGTCAAACCAAAAATCACATATATATATATATATATTTGTAAAAGATTTGAATTCAGACTTTCAAGCTCTCCACTGCTATCCGCTGCATCTTATATAACCAATACACATGACCACATACATGTTAAAAAGATAAATGTGATCTATATGTATTTCATACTGAATCAGCTTTCAGCAGTTAGTCCAGATCATCATCCCCCCCCACACACATATATATAATCAGTGCTCAGATTATATTAAGAAAAGCAAATCTTCTATCTTTAATAGACAGGCTTCAATATTCTCCATCCTCCAATTATTCAGCCATCAATATCATTAAAAATCTGATGATGAAACACTCAAAGCCATTGTTGATGCCAATCTTATCATGCCCATGTTGACTCTTAAGTCACTCTGACCTCTCATGTATAGGACTTTAATATGTCCAATAAATATATAGAAGAGGGATGGATGGAATACAGGCTGAATATGTAATATTTAAATACAAGGATATTGTCTATACTGAACTTAATATTGGAGATCATTTATCTTTTTCACATGTATGTAGTCATATGTATTACTTATATAAGATGGAGCGGATAGCTATAGAAAGCTTGAAAATGAGTTCAAATCCCTACTACTTACATTAATTTTAGTATAGACAATTCCTCTTCTATGTATTTAAATAGACATATTAAGGTCCTATACATAAAGGGTCAGATTGACTTAAAGTCAACATGGGTATGATATTAAGATTAACATCAACAAGGGGTTTGAGCATTCCATCATCAGATTTTCAATGATATGGATGGTTGAAAAGTTGGACAGTGGAGAAGATTGAAGTACCATTAAAGTTTGAAGGTTTGCACACTGATTATTTGTATGTGAAGTCGATGATGATCTGGATCAACTAATGAGTGCTGGTTGCATGAAATACATATACTGAAGATTATTTATCTTTTTCACATTATGTTGTCATGTGTATCAGTTATATAAAATGGAGTGGATAGCTATAGAAAGTTTGAAGGTCTGAGTTCAAATATATATATATATATATATATAAACTCATTCTTGTACTACCTTATATTTCTATAAAATCCAGAGTCATTAAAAAACACTTGCAAATATTTGCAAACATAAATTATATTTATCTTTATTTTTTTCTACACCCACTACCTGTTAAAATTGAACTTCTTCACTTATCGACTTAAAAATATAAATATTTTCCTTCTGCTAGTTTAAGTTTAGTTAGCAAATCTTGAGTATTTTATTAGTTTAAAAGATTGTTCTGATTTTAACAAAAAATATTTTATACACATAATATTATTATGCATGAAGAGCATGTAGACAGTCAGATGTAGATTTAGTTATGATAATAATAAATATGGTATCATGTTTATGAAAATAGTGCTGAATTTATTCCCACAAAATATGCTTCTCACTAATGTCCATTGGTTTCTACTGTCATGTGACCCAATAAAAATCTCCTTAGGTAAAACAAAAGTTTTAGTTATTGATTATTGTCATCAGTTGTAAAAAGTCATTTAATGTTCAAATATCATAGATATAGACTGGGTTTGAATTCAGGAGTTTTTAAGTCTATTTCTCTGTCATACAGAAAACATTCATTTAGAGGATGTATGCATAATCATGTCTACAAATCACTAATAACTTTTTTTTTCTCGTTAATTAAACTGTCAAATTATGTATTTGTCAAATATTTATATTATAATAGCTGGATGAAAAAATAAAAGTATTTAAAACAAAAAAAATATTTTCATCCTTTGGCTTAGGGACTTAAATACAAAATGCCTACCCATCACCTCTTTTCAAAATGTTCAAGTTTTATTCTCATCTATTTAAATAAATTATTTAATTATTTATTATATAAAATAAATTAATAAGCTCACCCAATTTAAAATCTCTTCTCCTTTGCTTTTGCAAAATATCTTCTGTCAAAGATATCACTTTTTTTTTTTACTTTTTTTTATAAGTGTAATTTCAATATTTTAAAGAATAGTATTCACTACCAAAATTTGTCTCACTGATAGAAGTGTAGTAGAAACTATTTTCCCATTAAAATACAATTCTGAAAATTAAAATAGTCTTGCTTTGGTGATTTCTGTTTCTTACTCTTTTTCTTTATTTGCACAATTTATATATTATTCTTAAGATTACTTTTCATTTTTAAATATAACAGTAATGTGATGTGATGTTGATGTAGTGCCATCTAGTGCAAGCCTTCATAATCAATGGATGAAGAAAGATTTGTGCATAAAATCTTTATCCATTGCCTAATCATCCAATATATCCAGACTAGTTTTATCAGTGAGGAGCCTTGAATTAAAAAAGGCACTGCATCTTAGGGTCTAATGCAATCTTCCAGCAGCCATCTTTTATCTATTTAGTTAACTATAAAGCTAGGAACCCAAGATGAAAACACTATAATGTTTTCAACCTATGCTCATTCACTTGTATAGACATATCAATCTGAACTCAGTTCAGCATCTATACATTTTAGTGTCTTTGGTTTTTCAAAAACCACAGTCACTGTTATTCTATGAGAAGGATATGTATTAAAATCATCAAAACATCACATGATCACTATTTCATATGCTTACACAGGCTGTTAATAACAGTTGATGTGATGTTGTGATGTAATGTGATGCACTGTGACTTCTTTTTAAATGGAATCAGGAATCTCTCAGCAGCTATTGCCCAGAGAAACCTGTTAGCCACTTTACCTTTCATTCCCCACTCTTTCCCATATTCTACTCCATCCCATTTCCACAACATAATCTTTGTCAACACTATGGCCTTTATATCTAAATCCCCATTATCTTTTCCCAAACCCAGTTGCAAACTCTCCATATAGTGATACCATCAAGTGCAAGTCCTTGTAATCAATGGATGCATATAAAATGGTGATCATGTAACACTTGAAAGGTATAAAGATTTAATAGAAAATAAGTACCCCCACCCCCACTAAAAAGTATAAAAAAAAACTAACTAATTAGCAACTAAATTCTTTAAACACTTCATTAACAGATTAAATCGCAAGTTTTTAGTAAAATTTCTCTTATGAAATTGATCTGTGAAAAGCGTCTAACCCATAATTATTATTTTAACACACTAAGAGTATGGAAATATATCACTGCAGGAATCTATGATAAATGAAAATAATTTTTCAATATTATGGGCCCCTCACTTATTTAAATCCACAGGCATTATTTTCTCTTGTAACTTTGCAGCTATTTTATGGTCTTATTTTATCTTCTGCGCATATATCATTAAGGTTTACCTAAAAATAAAAAAAGTGAAAAAATTAGAATGCTTACGAGTATGAATTTCTAAGAAAGCAATAAACTAGAAGAATAAAGTTGCAAAGGAGAAGTTTTGAAGACAATAATTGAAAAAAGACTGTTTATTAAACAAATTATAAAATGGAAAAGAAATTGAACTGGGTATAAAGAGATCGAAAATGAAATACATTGGTGAGAGAACAAATATGTGTTACTGACATTGAAAAATATGGAGTTGGGCTGGACATATTGCTGGAAGAGATGATAATAGATAGACAGTTGAAATCATAAACTGGATTCCAAGAGATTGTAAAAGACCCAGAAAGAGACCACATGTGAGATGGATGAACGAAAAGAAAAGTGTGCTGGAGTGATGTGGAGAAGAGAGGCTAGAGATCGGAGAAGATGGATTAAACTTGGAGAATCCTTCATCGTGCAGTGAATCGATAATGGTTTAAAATGATAAACTTCAAAGCAGAGGAAATACAAAGATATAGTGGAATAAACTATAGAATCTTAAAAACAAAATGGAAGAAAAAAGTTAGGATAGGATAAAAAAAAAAGTTGATTGAAGTTATACTAAAAAAGAATAATTATGAATGCTTAAAAGTTATAGCAAAAAAAAAAAAATTGTGGTTTTATGAATGTGATGTCTAAAACTGCCTTTTGCAGATAACTAATAACGAAGCAGTTAAATCACAACTTATTCCTTTATAAAAGCTTCATTAGTTTTACTTTTATTTTTAAAAGATAATTATAAAATAAATAAAAAAGAAAAATTAACTTCAATATATATATTGTGTATGCGTTAGAAATTCTGTCACGTGACTATTATTTGATATTTCCCACCCCCAATCTTACCCCAACTTAAAATGATTATAAAATATAAATAGAGTTTATGATTGTTAAGATTAAATATTCAAGCTATTTTAAAAATAAATTTACATTGTTAGTTTGGCTAAAACATTAAAATAATTACTACCTCTTAAATTCACGTTAAAGAGGACGGACTGTATTTACTGATTTCGAGTGTGTCCTTCATTAATTATAAACCTTGCATTTAATTTTAGTAAATGTTTATCTGTTGTTTTAACTTGACTTTTCAAGGACACTTTTAAAAGAACTGTCGTTTCTCCATTCATTTTATTTATTTTAAACAGCTGCTCGGAATAGTGATTTTGAAAAGTTAAATTAAGCAGATGACCAGTTATTATTTCTGAAAATGCTTATATTTTATATGCCTACTTATTCTGACATTTATCTTTCAAATTTTTTAAAGATATTTGTCATATTTAATTTAAAATGAGTTACTTTAATGTAAATAAAGGTTAACACCATATCCCACCAACAAACTTTACTTAGTTTCTAATTGTTTTCGAATAGAAGAGTTGTTTTTTTTTTTTACTACAATAGTGCCATCTATGGTAGCAAAAAAAAAAAATATTATATATCTTTATAAGTTAGGATTAAAATACGAAATAATAAAAAGATGAGAAATTTACCCATATATGTATAAATGAACTAGAATGTTATAAATTTTAATATGTCAAAAAAAAATTAACATTATTCAAACATTCCTGGATATATTATTAAAAAAGATAAACAATGTGCCTCAATTTAATTACATTGAGCATGCGTATTAATGACATAAAGGTTCCCTAAATCCTATATTTCTATGAATGTTAAGAGACTAGAATGCATTATGTTAAGAAAATTAAGAAAATGGCAAGGAAAGACAAATTACTTCTGATGCTTTCTAAGGGTTGTTGTTTGGTAACAATAATTTACTGTTTATTTAAATCGGTTTTCTGTCTGACAATAAATTTAACATATAAACCACATGCACATATAAATATATAACCACTTATCTTGTCATACTAATTTGCTACAATTAAAAAACAAAATGAATGAGATGAAAGGAAATCACGTACAATGTATGATAATCAAGTTTTTTATTAAAACCAATGAGACATCATATGATCTACAAAATATCTCATGATTTTTGCTCACACACTTACAATCTACTAAATTATTAGCAACAGAGTTCACCACAATACATAGAAATTGAACTGGATTCAGATCTAAATAATTATGCAAGCAAATTGGTTTAGATTGGTTTTGAATTTGAGATGATAATTTCATAGTTTAACAAAAATATAAAAATTGGCAAGAGAAGAAAGATGTATTAGATCCAAAAGGCCCAAGTAGACTGTTCAAAAATAAAAATAAAAAACCTCTCATCAATGAAAGCTATAAGCTAGAGAAAGGTCTTGGGGATATCTAGAGTCAGAATCACACTGAATAAGGATTTATTAAGAACTATTATCTACCACTTATTGATTACTAAAGTTTATACGAGATGGAATAAACATTAGTGAGTTTGAAAGAAAATTGCTTATAGATTATAAAATAAGTCCTTTATTTTCAAAGCAAAGCTTTACTTAATGAAACAATTTACTAAATACATAAATATCTTATTTCATCACATGATGTGCAATTCAATCAGATGTTTCATAAAGCAATAATCTATGATTAGTTACGCAATGCTTATTTTGCCTTACACTGCAATAATATCAGTTTTCTTTTTTTTTTGTGCTTTGGCAAGCAATGTTCATGTTATTTTCTTAATAATTTCATCTATGCCTATAGCCTTCATCAGCGATAAATTGAATCTTTTATAGAGTTTGTAGATAATTTATCTCATCTGTTATACATATAAAAAAATAAACAGGCCTGTGCTACAAACTACAGATTCTTGTTGAAACATTTATAAAATACAGAAGAAAATTGTTTGAAAAAGTGCAACAAGAAGAGTAATATTCTTGAACTTAATTGAGCAAAAAAAGATAATGAAGTCATAGTCTCACAATACTATGGTATTCAAGGAAAAAAATGGCAAGTATTACCCAATAATATTATAACCAATTTCAATGATAAAGTGTCTGGCAGTAAGTTAGTCAAGGAAACAAATAGAATTCTTTATAATCATTTTTTAAATTTGCAATCATGTATTATTTAGGCTGGAATAATGCATAGTTACAACTTAAAAATGAAACAAATAAGTTAAAATTTTATGTCATGTATCAGAAGTACAAGAATGTTCTGGTGTGTATTTTTATCATAGCTAGCTTCCATAACTGGTGATAGTGCATAAAGAACATCTGGATTAGAAATAGCACATTACAAAAAACACTAATCACATCAACCTTGGCTTCATATCACCGTCAGATGTGATCTCAATAATTAACTGTGCTTAAATATACTTATAAAATCTCTAAATATATATATATCATCATCATCAATCATTATCAATCCACTGCAGGATGAAGGTCTCTCCAAGTTCAATCCATCTTTTCCGATTTTTAGCTTCTCTTCTCCACATCACCCCTGCACACTTTCTTATTTCATCCATCCATCTCACATGTGGTCTCTTTCTGGGTCTTTTACAATCTCTTGGAATCCAGTTTAAAATTTCAATTGTCCATCTATTATCATTTCTTCTAGCAATATGTCTAGCCCAACTCCACTTCAGTCTTTTAATTTTTTCTAGGAGATCAGTAACACCTGTTTGTTCTCTTACCCATACATTGTGTTTTCGATCTCTTCTTGTTACTCCCAACATGCATCTCCCCATACTTCTTTGAGTGGTTTGAAGTCTCTGTATTGCTCTTCTATTAGGTGTCCAAGTCTCAGATCCATAAGTAAGAATTGGCAAAACACATTTATTAAAAACCTTCCTTTTCAAACACATAGGCATATTTCCTTTTAGTATCAAGTTATTTCTACCAAAAGCACTCCAACCGAGTTTAATTCTATGATTAATTTCATCCATTATAATTCCATCTGTATTAATAATCTGACCAAGGTATTTGTAACTGTTAACTTTTTCTAATTCATCATAATCAATCTTTATTTTCATATTTTGAGAAAATCTATTAAACATTACTTTAGTCTTTTCAACATTTATCTTTAGTCCTACTTTCATATATATATATATATATATATATATATATATATATATATATATATGACCTTTCTGTTGCAAAATATATCTAATCCTAAATGGTTAGTAAAATGTACATAGTTAATAGAAATTAGCACATAAACTTTTTTTGAAATGTTAGATTCATTTCTGTTAAATTTTATATTCCTACCTCACTTTGAAAAAAATCTATTGTCATTATGAATATCCATCAATAAATACTTTCTGTATCAATTCAGTGTGACTCCTTTATTGTCTAAAAAAATATGCCCATATTTAAAATAAGGAGTAATAATATTTAAAATGCTTATAGAGTAATGTGGTTATCAAATTGCTTAATTAGACAGTTGTGACAGCTTGACAGCTTTTCTCAAACTTCTGAATACACAAAATATATAATCACCAACCTCATTTTAATAGTACTATATGTGCACAATGTATATTACCTAAACATATTAATATCGTTTATAGCATTTATGTACTGACAAATACCTTGGTCAGATTATTAATACAGATAGAAACATAATGGATGAAATTAATCATAGAATTAAACTTGGTTGGAGTGCTTTTGGTAGAAATAACTTAATACTAAAAGGAAATATGCCTATATGTTTGAAAAGGAAGGTTTTTAATAAATGTGTTTTGCCAGTTCTTACTTATGGATCTGAGACTTGGACAATCAATAGAAGAGTAATACAGAGACTTCAGACCACTCAAAGAAGTATGGAGAGGGGTATGTTGGGAGTAACAAGAAGAGATCGAAAATGCAATGTATGGGTAAGACAACAAACAGGGTGTTACTGACCTCATTGAAAAAAATTAAAAGATTGAAATGGAGTTGGGCTGGACATATTGCTAGAAGAGATGATAATAGATGGACAATTGAAATCTTAAACTGGATTCCAAGAGATTGTAAAAGACCCAGAAAGAGACCACATGTGAGATGGATGGATGAAATAAAGTGTGCAGGGATGATGTGGAGAAGAGAAGCTAAAGATCAGAGAAGATGGATTAAATTTGGAGAGACCTTCATCCTGCAGTGGATTGATAATGGTTGATGATGATGATAATGTACTGACAACAATATCACTTGCTTTTTATATGAATTATATCTTAAAATTTATTGTAAGTGTAAAATGTAAATAAGTTCTGAGGAAAACCTTTGAATAGTCAAAAATGTCAACTTACATAAATAACAGAATGGCTTTATTGTTCAAAGATTTATAAAAGTTTGATACCTAAAACTGGAATCAAGATGAAGACCTTATATTCTTATGCCTGACACTCTACATTCTATTTATATCATACAGAGTATTGTCCTTCATCATCATCAATTTTAACTTCAATAGAAATGAATTTAGCAATGACTAAACAAGTCAACCATATTACCAAAATATATATTATTGTTCTGCTTATTTGATATTTTGATTTACAGTTATTTAACTTTTTCTGCAGATGTTTATCTCTAAAAATATATATACAAGGTTTTTATTATTAATTTAATCTTATATATATATTATAATGGGATGTGATGATATAAAGATGGTCATACCTGTGGTGACAGCAAATCATTGGTGAACCTGGGGTGATGGCGAATCATCATCCCTCCCAGTCAGTTTAAAATGAAATATCAAATTAATTATTAAAATAATGTTTAATAATCATAAATATATAAGAAATATTATATATACATAAAAGAGCATGAGAGCAAGAGATCTCCGTAAGCTCAGCCAGCTAGATATCAGCTAACTCCTTAGAGCAACTAAAATTAACTATACATCAACCAGAATTATCAATAATAAGTAATTAATACTCAAAAAAACATTCATCATCATAAATGATCAACAATAAAATACATCAATATGATAAATCAACACTCAATCTGGTGACCGGATTAGAATTGGGTCTTCTGTAGAGCAGGCTAACTATTTAGCCCTTGCCATCTTGTGGTAGATTATTGAAACCATTAATTTGGAGGCACCACTTAAGTGCTAATCCATCAAACTACACAATCATAAAAACATAATGCTGAGATATTAAAACATGCTGATCATTATTAGTGCTCCAGCCATTTAGTACCATTAATGTACTGGCCAACTATGAACTTAATGTCTAATAAGACTAATATATATATATATATATATAGTGCATGGGTTTTAAAGAATATAATATTAGCACCATATCAAGACAATGTGATACTGGAATGTCTCTTACACTAATAATACATCCCCATTCATATATGTAGCTGTTATACTTGAATCTAGCTCAGTAGAATACAAGTTTAAGTTACTGTTATGGTGACCAAGAGATGATGCAATACAGTTTTTAACAATTGAATTCAAGTTTTTAATAACAATAAAAATGATATTAAAGTCTCTAGAATAAGCCTATACACATATAAATCAAGCCTTCTGACTTTAATTAACATACAATAAAAAATTATCACATTGTGATTTACATGAATAATATACAACTTCAAGTTATTATAATGATTTACATATATGTTCCAATAGGTTTGTTTAAAATGCACTCAGCATGCAAATATGTGGCTTTATATTTGAATTGTCATAAAATAATAAAATAAATTATTAAAATTTACATATATATCTATTTGATACACATTTAGATATATATGCACACAGAATTCACATTTGATGACTATATTTCAATTGTCATAAAATAATAAATGATTACAAATTTAAGTTACATTTTAATGATACAGATATCTACTAACATATATATGTGTGCACATAGTAATGTATATGCATGCTATCATTTATACCATATATACAGTTTGACACAATAATAAAAGTTATTAAAATATATTTTATATGAATGCATGCATATAGCATGTATAAATAAAATTATAGATGATATCAATTATTATAAACACTTTCATAAAAAGTTTTCTCTTTCCTAAACAAAATAAAGTCAATTTCTGTCTTTTTTCAGGTCATTATTTTGATTGATTAATTATTGATGGGATTTTAAATTTAAAATGGCTTTCTTTTTTTTTCTTTTTTTAGTCTAAAATATTTTTTTGAAATCTGTTTTTCCTTTTAAAATATAAATTTTAAAAGGATATTGTTCTATATATGTCACATAATCACAGGTTGACTTTTAATTAAAAGGTTTTTTAAATTTATAAATATAGGTTTAAAATATGTCTTTTTAAGAAATATTAAAATAACTTCTTTACAATATATATAAACTCATCTATGTCCCTTCTTTTAGATGTGTAACTCAAATAAATTATTCATTTGTTTTACTTTAAGTTATAAATTTAAGTCATTTTAAGGATTTTAAACTAACTCACCAGCTATATATACATTTATCTGTGCTTCTCTGCATATAACTGAAATAGCATATGTATAATTAATTCTTCATCCACTGGTGGGTTCTCTGGGCAAGCTGGTAGACTGTCTTGTCATCATTGAAATATATATTATCAGGTAAGGCTTGTTCTGCAGTTGGTTCCACTTAGACTTCAGAAAAGCTAACTGTTTGTCTCATTTGTTCAGGCTGATGACTCACTAGAAGTTGAGGCTGGACTTCAGGTGAATCAAATTCCTTTGAAAGGAAAGTAGTAGCAGCAGTTCCTGGATCAATGTCCTGCCTTTAGCTACATCTCATCCATGGTAGCTATCTATATGGCTTTGGAAACCATCTCTTCTGGTTAGCTAAAACCAACTCCTGCAAACTTTAATAAGTTGTAACAAAATATTATAACCAATTACTGCACCTAGCTATTTCTCAAAAATATTAAAACTAAACTTTGCATCTAACTCTTAGCCAACTGCTTCTCAAAAAAATTACTATACAGACTAAAATATATTTTTTTTGCCAAACCTTTTATAGTCTTGGATTCCTCGGATGATAAAAATACATTGCATACTATTTTCAAACTGTCTAATCATTATCTTGATTAAAATCAAATTTAATCTTTCCAAATCACTTTTAATTACAAGCTATTTTTGGAAGCAACTTTGAAATTTTACCAAAGGTGGGATCTACATGTTTTTACTTAGATAGAGCATTAATTAAAAGACTTCAAAAGTAAATAATAGAAATTTTTACCATTAATGGAAACATGCTTGTTTTTCAAATTCAAAATCAAAATACAATATTAATTTATTCAGATCTTTTTAAATGTTTTAATTTATAATAAAATTTTGTTTTAAATCAAGAATTATTTAATTCTTTTACTATTTTTATTCTGGAAATGTAGAAAAGTATCTACAAAAAAACTTATGTCTGTATTTATTTGTACTTGTTCTTTACTTTATATATATATATATTGTGACGACCACGTAAAGTCGTCGACACACATATATATTTATTAATAAAATTAGAAAGTAATAAAGGTGAAATAAATTAGCTAATAAATTTTTTTTTAAAAAGAAAGGAAGGAAAAGAAAAAATGAAATTCTAATGTCAAAATTACTGTGGATTGTGTAATAGTAAGATAAGGGGAGGGGGGGCTGCATAAATAAAGAAATGTGTCTCTTTCTCTCTGGTAAATCAAATGCTAGAAAATTATTTTTGTTTATTGTGGGAGAGGGGAAGTGGATGCATAAAAAAAATGTGTTTCTTCTCTCTTTTAAAAAATATATTACAACAAATTAAAATAAATGTAAAAATGAATGAATTGTAAACTTTAAATAAAATAAATGTAATATGTGATATATAAAAAGAAACAATATGGCCGTAGGTGTGAAAGTCTGTTGGACAAATTAAATTCCACGGACAAAGAAATGTTATCAACGGAAGATCTTTGCCTGATCTGTTAAATTAATTGGGACTTACATTCCAGCCACTAATTAAATAAAGAAACATAATGATAAGAATTGGTTGGAAATCTAAGTCTTAATTAAAAATTTTAAAAACAACGAACAAAGAAAGAGATTAATAAAATTACAATTTTGTCTAGCATTGCTAGTAGAGACTTTAGAGAAGCAACAGCTAAAAAGAAAATGGAAAAAGTGCATGGCTAGTGGCATTAAAGGGACATAGGTTCGGATTCGAGCCATCTCATCACTGACTCACAATGTAAGATCTTTGCCTGACCTGCTAGAGGGACCGCCGCTTCTGTAGCTGTCAATTGAAACTCAACCTAAAGAATCAACCAGCAAATGGGATGAAAATAACCCCACAAACTGAGGAAGTTAATGGAGAACCTAAGGAATCAACAACAAAAACTGGAAAGAAATAACCCCACAAATGGAGGAAGTTAATCAAGAGCGCTCAGAAGAAATACCCATGGGACAATTACAACAAAGCCTAGGTAAAAGCATGCATGCATTTTCATTCGTCTACTATTCATAATTAAATATAAAATTAATGATTTGATAAATAGAACTCTATCAACAGGACTTTAATATCTGATCTATTTCATATATTTATTATAGCCACATATTTATAAGTGTGGGTTTATTATTATTATTATTATTATAATGTAATTTTTTATATAAAGTGTGAATATTATTATTAAACATATTTGTCATTAAATTTTGTATCCTTGCTTTATTCTCCTATCACCAAGCTATGACAGGGGGGAAACTGTAATTAGTGATTAAAGGGGCATACTGATTTGTTTAAGATATTCATGTGCTGCTTGTTCGTGTGAAATCCCAATTCTAAAAAATAAATAGCAAGCGCTGGACATTCGCGAAGTTTCTTTGAAATAGCTTGCTCTGTTCAGCAGCCGAGAGTTCTTGGCTGGGAAAAATAATGCCAAGATAATATGTATGTATTGCCTTGGGGTTCAGTCAAGGGTATAAATATGAAGTTAAATTTGTATCTGTATTAGCTCTCTGCTTGTATTGTAATGGTGTTGGTTAAAATTATAAGATAATAAAGAATCTAAGTTGAAAACAATAAATGGATAAAGAATCAAAGTCGGAAAAAGAATTAAAGTATAATAAATTAAGTATAATGTAGAATAAAATAATCGAAATAAATACAGTTGAAGGTACAAATAATTAATCAACCGTACGAATAACCATTTCCGTTTTAATATATATATATATATGCATGCGTGCAACTATGTTGTTATTTGCCATGTAACCCAACTGGTTACAATATATATATATATATAGTAATGGATTGCAAATGTGCAATGGAAAATAAACTAGTCCAGTTGTTGGATCTCAGTTGTAATGGATTTGGATTATGTTAAGCTCTTATTTAACAGCCCTGTAGATTTGGGTAGCAATTGTAATGAACTGCGTCTATGCATGAGAAGATAAATTTTAAGCACAAGTAAAATATGGTTCAGTCATTGATTGACAATTGTAATATTACCTATCTAACTAGCTGCATATAAAGTATGCATAAGAGACCTTAATTGAATTACTCTCAGGGTTTAACATGACCAGTGAGATTTGGTTACCCACCAAACTATAAATTGGAAGCAAAGGTAATTATATTGAATCCAACCTATATTTGAAGATGGAGGATTATATACAAAACAATATATTAATTAGTTGTGGCTTATGCAAGTGATTATAAAATTGAATATTAGCAAAACACAAAAATTATCATATAGGTAATTCTCATGTCAAGCAATGCATAATGACCTTTGTACTGAAAAGAGAAAAATTAAATAAATAAATAAATTTCAAATAAATCTTTTCATACTGTGCTGAATATCTATCTATACAACCCATTTTCTATTAAAACTATACTTCTCTTTTCAACTGCCAATACTAACTTCTTAAGTTTATTATCTACAATAGGACTTCTATTATGGTCAAAATGACTTAATATCTTCTATTAGCATCAATAATTCTAAGGGATTCAATAAGTGTTTATCACTGGATTACACATCTCTTAATATAAAAACAGGCAAAACTCTATACATATTGCCACTCAGTGCAAGCCAGGGTAATCAATGGATGCCACAAGTCTTGTGCATCAAATCCCCATCTAGTGCCTACTCATCCAATATCTCCAGACTAGTTTTTGGCTTGTGGCCTTCATCAGTGAAGAACCTTGGATCTGAGTGCACTGCGCCTAGATCTTAGGATCTAATGCAACCCTCCAGCAGCCACTTTCATCTCCACTTAACTACAAAACTATGAGTCTTAAATTGAAAACACCTTAATGTTTTCAATCCAAACCCATTAGCTTATATAGTCATATGGGTCTGAACTCAGTTCAGTACTCATACATTTTGGTGTCTTTGGTTCTTTAATAACTATATCCACCACTATCCTATTAGGCAGGATTGGTTTTAAGCCAATAAACATCACATGACCACCACTTCTTATGCTTGTGTATAGCTGTTTTAAAACAGGCAAAACTCACTATACATATTGCTTGCTTTGTGTGGCAATATGTATAATGAGTTTTGCCTGTTTTAAAACAGTTATACACAAGCATAAGAAGTAGTGGTCAGGTGATGTTTATTGGCTTGAAATTAAATGTTTTCAACTTATTTATTTAATGATAAATTAAGCTTTGCTTGGTTTAGTATACTGATAGAGAATAAGATGAGCATAAGATTCTTAGATCAATTCTACTTCTGACACTCCATCTTCTTATGAACTCTCAGAAAAGAAACCCATCTATTATTTATTTATGATAAATTAGTAAAGGAAGTAACAGTATTTTAAAAATCTATAGTATTGGGAGATCTTCAACAAAATAATGTCAGTACCCAATAAAACATTCTTAAATTTTTAATAAAACTTCAAATATAAATAAACTTTTTTCCTTATTATTGGTTAATTGCTATTTATTTTAATTTTAAAATCTTTGATTATATTTCATAGCACTGTGATTGTTTCGGTATTTATCACTTTTCATGCTAAAAATAAAAAATATATATTATTCTTATATTTACCTTTTCTCAATATATAAACTTATTTTTGGTTATCTGTGTGAAACCCTTACATTTGCTAATATCTTTTAACAGTGGTTATTATCCCACCACAGTTACTATAGTATGTCTATATTTGGATTCCATCTATTTTATAACAAGACAGTTATTATTATTGTGCTAAGTGGCATCCGATTTTCCATATCTAATTATGATGTGAATCATGTTGCTACTTTATGAATAAGCACTTGATATGCTATCTATCTCATATATAAATTCTCTCTGAATGTATGTTTGTCCTCAACACTGTTTAATTGGTTGCATTAATAAATTCCAAAAACAACAAACTTTACAGCATTGAAAAAATAATAATTTAAATTTGTTATAAATAAATAAATATACCTAACTAAAAAATTTATATTAAAAAATAAATAATTCTACTCTTTATATTTAATAATTGGTAATTTTTATTATGAAGAATATTTTATGGGAAGTTAATAAAAAAACGCTTGGGAAAAATCACTAAAATTGCTTTTAACTTCAGTGCAGAACTGAATATAGTATTTAAATAATGAAGAAAATGTAATTATAGTACATAAATTCATGTTTGAAATGTGATATTTAGTAAGGGAAAAAATACAAGCTACAGTACTATATTTACATTTAGTTTTGGTTAGCATATAATTGAAGTCATGTAGTTTGATATTGCAAAGATCATGCTTTCACAATTAGCAGTTGTAAATAATGCTGTCAAATTCAACAGGTATATTTAAATTTTAATTTAAAGGTGAGAAAATTTGTCACATTTATTTATATAATATTAAAATCTTTTGTTTAATTTACATTAAATCTTTAAAAAATTTGTTAAAGCAATCAATTAAAAATATATATTACAAAAATCATGGCCTTTATATAGGCCAGGTATAGCTTGTTACTATATACTCTGGCTTATTAGAATAATAATTCTAAACAATTTCAACTGTAATAAGGAATGTTTTGATCTGGATTTGAATATTTTTACTTTGTACCTAAAGATAAACCTATTATCAATGTATGCAATGAATGAATTCTAGTAAATAATGTTTTTTCATTTTTTAATGTAACGAATAGTGAACAGTTTTCCTGTAATACTAGAAATTTATATATTTAGTTGTTGTTTGGCTATTTTAATTTACAAGGAGTTGTGCCAACAAGACCACAGCAATAATGTTGATTGTGCTTTGATTGCTTCATCTTAAATTCACTCTCTTTCAGATATCTTTAGCATTTGTTTACTGGTTTTGCATTTATTTGATAGAAAAACTGGAACAAAAATAATATTTATTTATTGATTTAAAAAAAAATCAAGTTAGCAATATCATATAGAGAAACTTGACATATAAAAGCTACTGATTGGTAGTTTTTTTTATTTGCAGATATGAACTTTTAAAAGTTCTAATTCTTTTGTTTAGATTTTGAAAATGAAAAAGCATAATTTCCATAGTTTATTTATATATTTATGATTATTTTTGCAAAATATTTGTGAAATATTTGTTAAAAAGTATATGCTTTTAGAAAAATAATAAAAAAATAGAAAGCAAGTTGTGATTGGCTTGATAAAAATTGTTTTCACAATGGTAGGGGAAATACCAAACCTTGGGTTAAAATCAAGACAGCCTTTCTGGCTTATTGGAAATTCTCAGCTGTCACTCACATTCGATGTCAACAGCATGTGGATCTGTGACTGGAGAAACTCCAACATAAATAATCACACTCTAAGAGCTGACTCTACCCTTTGAGGTACCTGGTTTCTTCCTTCCAAGAAAACTCTGGTTAAAGATTAACAGAATGGGTCAGGGTAGGTGTGTCTTATTTACCAGGCTCTGTTGATCTTTTGGCTCTGCATAACTTGGAAGAGATGGCTTTTGATTGGTTAAGAACTATTGATGTTGAGTTTTGATATGTTGATACTGTACCCTAAATAAATAAATAAATTTTTAAATTTTTAAATAGATATTCATTGCTTTATGTAATCTTAACAATAATTTATTCTGGTTTTAAAAATGAAGATAAAACAGTTTTTATTTCAATCATTAAACATTTTTATCAGCAATGATGGTAATAAAAACAATAACAAGGAGTTAATTGTATTTATATATTGGACTATTTCCATCATCTATTATTGACTATTGAATGTCTTTTGAAAAATTTAACTTTATTTAAATGTTCAAAGTATATTTAAGTGTTAATAACAGCCCACAGGTTAATATATACACAACATTTTGAGATGTATTATTCTCCTCTCTTTGTGGTGTTGCTGGCCTGACCAGTGACAGTACTAGCATGGGCAAACAAACGTGAATCCTTATGTTTGAATATTGAATTCTAAGATAATGCTCTAATCATCTGAGCCATCCTGCCATATAAAATTTCTACTGACTGTTCCTTTTGGAAGGATGGCTTATATTATGTTAGAATTCAATATTCAAGAATATAAAGGTCCAGGTTTGATTCTCTAAGCTAGTACTGTTACTGGTCCAGCCAGCAACACCTTAGTGGGAGGGGAGAATAACACCTTTCAAAATGTTGTGCATATACTAACCTAGGTGCTATTACCAACAGGTGAATGTTCTTTGAACATTTAAATAAAGTTAAATTTTTCTAAAGACATTCAATACTCAATACTAGATGATGGAAATAGTCCAATATACAACTAAAATACCATCACCACAAACCTTCAGGAAAACACAAAGAGTTAATGTTTTGAATATTTATTTTAGGTTATTATTCTATTTTTAATAATTTATTTGTAAACTTACATTTCTAAAAAATAATTTGAAATTTGTAGAAGTATAATAAAGAATTAAGGTTAATTTGTTAAAATAAAAAATTGGCAATTTAATTTGAACCAGGGGATAACAAAAAATATAAAACTGTGAAAATGTTAATTATTAATTAACTTATATTCTTAAAATTTTATAAATATAACTATAAAAAACTAATATATATGTTTATATTGTAAAAGTAACAGATTAAATCTAAATATTTATAACTGATATATTTAAATTGAATATGATAATGAAAAGGTTGGGTTGTTATGTTAAACAATGAGCATTATCCCATTCATGTGTATGTATGTGCATATTGACATGGAATCTCATGAAGACATATTTTGATGTAAAAGATGGTTGGGTTTTCTGAAATGAATTATGGGATAGTTACTTATATATATGTGTTGTTTGTATCTAGTTGAATCTTACTTGAGATGGTTTATTTGTTAATGGATAAAATCATGGTTATGAGAGAATTTCGGTAAAATTTTGTTTTTTGGCTACTATAGTAATGTTATATGATTTTCTATTTTATTTTTTTTTATATAGGTATTTATATTTGTAACAATAGTTTTGTTATTCATGAAAAAGAGCCATTTATTTGGAAGCATTATTTTTTTCCATATAAACATTTCTGTTTTTCTCCAGTTAAAGCTGAGTAAGAATACATGAGCTTCAATCATAGTAAAAAAACAAGTAACTAAAAAAACATGAAGCAAAAAAGAAACTCAGAATATAAATAAAATAATTCCAAACATATTAATGGTCTGTTTACATCATAAACATAAATCAGTTCTATAACAGCACAGACTGTTTATTTTCATATGTGGCCTTACCTCACACTCAAACTGCTATTTTTAACATTATTTTGCCACAATTACTTTAGTGAAAAAACCATACTGAATAATGTTACCATCTTCAGAATTTTTTTACATTTAATAAATCAATAATATATAAACTTAGCTGGATAATAATGATGTAAACACTACCTTTCAAGATGTTGATTGATTGTTTCTTGTGTTCTCCACAAGAGAGTACCTATCAATGAATTTTGCAGTTCAGTTTTTTCCCCATTTTTCAAGTAAAAATATGTTTTAGAACCTTTAAAACACTTATGATTTTTTTCACAAAATATGTGTGAATTATAAATTATTTTAAATGAAGAATTCAGATTTTAGTAGAAAATGTTTACTTTTACACAAAGAGAAATTGACAAAGAGAGCCAACACATGGCTTCAGTTTTTAATTGGATGACAAATATATGTCAATTATAAACAGAAATTTATTTTTAAAATTCTTTCATTAATTTTAATAATAATAAATAGAAATAATTCCACTAGACATGCACTGGATATATTTAAACATTTAATGAATATTCTAATTTCCAAACACAAGATAAAGTCTATTGAAAAGATAGAATGAATCCATTCTATCTTTTTAACCTAAGCATATACATATAGGCAAATCTCAAGCATTTGGAAATGAGAGTATGAAGATATTAAATAACAACCTTCAATTCCTTTTGCTATGTTTTTAATGAATGACACTTGCAAATTTTTTACTATTTATGATACACCATTATTAGATGAAATGTTAAACATATTTAACAAATTATTTATTTCTATAGCATTGTTTTTAATTTGTAATAATAATTAGGGGTCACTCCACTCCATATGTGCTGGATAGATTATATGATATAAAGTCTTTTGTAATGAATTATTAATTTACATTTTAGAAACAAAACTAAAACAAATATAGTTATAAAAGATAAATACATTTTTACTGCTAATTCTGTAATTGACCAATCAAAAGTTTGGAACTTTAATTGAATCAGCCAATAGGGATTTTATCCTATGAAAAGATTAATTAAATAATTATTTTTTAAAATTTTTAGAATACACTGTATAAATAATATAGATTTTAATTGCCAATTAATTATCTGAAAAGTATAAATATTTTCTAAATGGCAAAATAAAATTTACTGCAATATTTCAATTAAATACATATAACAAATCATTATCGTATAATAATAAAAATAATAACAATAAAAATAATAATAACATAATTATTGACAATAGTAATTTAAAATAATTTAAAAATTAAAAATTATTATTTCTGAATAATTAATATTTAAAATAGCTAGCTTTAAATAGATACAATCTTATTAAAAATATAATAAATCATTTGTCAATAAAACATGATAACTGAAGTATTTTAATTAGCATTATACAAATTTCTCCACAAGACAATCATGTTGGTATATACATTACAAATAATATTTTTCTTAGTTTGTAAGTAAATTTAATATTGTGTTTTTCACAAAATATTAAATTATTTCCAAAACAACTTTATCCCATAACAGTTACAACACAGTTTAGTAATTTTTATGCTGCACTCTAAACACATATCAGTGAAGCTATATATTTGAAAAAATTTCAAGCTTAGTGCTTTCGAAACTTACTTGATCCCATATTCATAGTTTGTGCTACTAATGTTTTTTATTAGCAATAAATTATGCAAATGTATGCAAATTATTTAACCAGCCCATTTTTTAGAAATCGAGAAGCAGAACATTAGGATCATTCACAGTGAAACATGCTTCTTTTATTTTGTGCTTGGCATCATTTTTCTCAGAGCACATGATCTTGGCAGTAGTGGGTTCGAACATGTGATTAGAAGCTTTTTGGTGTTCCAAAAATATTGACCTGCCTTCATTTTTGATTTGTGATTTGTTGTATATGTATCAGTGTTGAGACACTCTGGTAGTAATTGTGGCTCATGTCTCACTGTAGTATGTAGCTCCACAGCCTATTTGGGGACATGCCATTTAGTAATGTAAATTCTACAACCAGTATTTTATACTGCTTCTAAAAAGACTATTCATTTTATATAAGTATCATTTATATTTAACTATTTTTATTATAATCATTATTTGCAAATAAATATTTAATATTTAAATACAAGTATAATATATATATATATATTGTTACCGTACGGTCTATCTATCTTTAACCATCCGTACATTCCTAAAAGAGATCGAGAGCTCCGAAATAAACATGACATAGCGTAAAGCTTTATTTATTTTCTTATATCGATAACTATTCGCTATCAATACAAGGGGGCGCCAGATATGATGATTTAATTATAATTTAACTTCTCGCATCACCTTACGTCATATCAAAACGATTTCAAAGTCTAATCCCGCCCACAAGCTCAAACTCCCAGCATGGACCAATAGGGTCACTCAAGGTCACGATGTAATTATTTCTAAATTACTCTTCTGGTAAAAGACGCTATATTAACTAATGGATAAGACGCTTGATTGATTAATAGGTCGATCCAAGTATTGGACCTGGTCATTGGTTATTTGGAACCAATACGATAATTCGTTTATGTCTCGAAACAATTAGAACTATAAGATCGTCCCCCCATATCATACCGTCCGGTAGAATTATTTATTCCAGCTTTACTTATAATTTATTGACATTTATTTATACTTTTTATAATAGGCCCGCCCAAATCTTAAATCTATCTTAACTACAGAATAAATAAATAAACATCGTGACTTACGGCACGATGTTTGTAAATGACATTTTAAAAAGCAACAAAGTTTAAGAAAGATAAATCTAAAGTATTATAATTAATTATATGAATAAATGCTAATTTTATTAATAATCAAAACGAAAAATAGAATAGATTTAATTATAGGAAATGATTTGAGAAATGCTCGACTTGTTTAAATACTGAACAAATTTATTAAATATAAAAAAAAAGCAACATTGATTAAAAGTTTTATTTACACGCACACACACGCATTTACGCACTTGCACAGAAAAGAACATATTAAATATCATAAAATATGGATGGTAGAATATAAATTTCTTTTTATATTTTGAAGGTAAGTGTTCTAATTTATAAAATAATAATTAGGGTCAAAGTTCATATTTGAAAGTCCTGAGTTTTAAATTTGAGGAATTGCATAGTGTTTGATTTTACGAAGGTTGAGATTACAATAGTAAGTTACAATAATAAGTTTTAAATATAATGAATTACGGAACAGTTTATAGTTTAATTTACGAGAATCAAAGTTAGTTAATTATGAGATTGCCTTTTTAAAAGTTTACGTTTGGAATGAATGAAAGCATAAAAAAAATAAAGTGTTTACCTAGGATTTTGGCTTAGTCTTCCGCTGCTTCTAAGTAAGTGATGGTTTGAACATGGGAGATGATGTTTCCATAATGGAGTTATTCATTTCTTTTAAAGTTGAGCGTAATAAGTATGGACGATTCATATATTTCACGGAACATTATTGAATGGTTGGAGCACTAATTTCAGATGGTAATATTATTAAGTATTCATAGCGACGGAGATGTTCTGGTGGCGGAGCGTCGATCAATCACTGAAGGGTTTCCTAGCCCCTCATGACAACTGACGCTCTAAATATTAATTTCACAGCGATCATCTTGAATACGGATAGCACAAACGAAGTATTTGAATTAAATTGAATTTTGACTTGAATTGAAAGAAAATTGAATAAAAGAGATTTGACAATTTGATTTAGCTTAACTTAACATTTTTAACAGTTCAGTTGACATCTTTAGATTTTGCTTGATATTTATATGGGTTGGATCTTATCTGAGGATCCAATCTCCCCCCAGAGTTCCATGTTCTTAGAGTTGTCGTTGGGGTCCGTGTCCAACGTAGTGTTCATTCAATCCATATGCTTGAGGCAATCATATGTTCAGGCAATCTCATATTGCAATCTCAGTTAACAAACTTATATTCATTCACACCTTGGATGCATACGTGTGTGCGTGTCTTACGAGAACAATATAATTTACATTAGCTAAAAAGTCGAGCATTTAATCTTTCTCAAAATCATTTCTATAAGCTTTTACTTTTAATACAATTATAGTTTAAAATATCCCTTTTTAATCACCCCCGCGGCATATACAAGTATAAATTATTTATTGATATTTATAATGGCATATTATTTTTCATTTTTAGAGAATATTATTTTAGTAAATTATGTTAAAGCCTTAAACTATTTAATTAGACATATTAATATTTTATTTTACAAGTGTTTTTTAGAAAGTATGGAAAAAAAACTATATCTATTTGTTATCATAAGTTGTAAGAAAATAAAATAAAGTATTTTACATTGCTTGAGTGTGTGTGTGTTTACATATACCGACTTTGTCTCGGTATAATATATATATATATACAATAGTCAAATATGTTTAAACATATTTGACTATTGTATATTTGAAGTGCAACATAAAAAAAGAATTGGTTTTAATTCTGATTCTTTTTCTGTATATATATATATATAAGTTAGATGTAAATAGAGGGAATTTGATCCCAGACTTTCAAGCTCCCTTTAGTTATCTACTCTATCTTATACTAAAAAGAGCTTGAAAGTCTGGGTTCAAATTTCCTCTAATTAAAATATTTGTATAAAAAAATTAAAAATATAGCCATAAAATTGCAAAAATGGAAAAATAAAATTGCTTTCATTGAATTATTTTTAGTTCATTGTTTTTTTATAATCAGTTATTATAATGAAATAAATTTCCTCTTTATTATTAATTTCATTGCAAACTGCTTTTTCAAGTTTGCAACATAAAATAGTTTTTTTCTTTTGCAACTTAATTATGGCTGAGTACACTTTCAATGAAGTCCACCAGATATCATAGCTATACAAATACAAAAACTGTATTAAGAGCAAAGCTTTATTGACAATAAAAATACTGTAGTGTTCATCATACTTTTGACAGATAATTGTCATAGATGCAGCAATGCTTGTAACAGAGGTAAGGGATTAAGACTCCGTTTAAAAGCTAACAAAGTAGCATATTATTTGCATAGTGCTTTAATTAGTTAGAGCATGCACTTTGTAAATAATATGCTAATTAGTTAGCTTTTAAACAGGGTAATTCCCTTACTTCTGTTATAGGCATTGCTATGTCTATGACAATTCATCTGTCAAAATAAGGCTACACACTACAGTATTTTTACTGTTAATAAAGCTTTGCTTTTAATGCAGTTTTTACATTTGTATATATATTCCATTTGCAGAAATAATGTGTTCACAAATTTTAATTATTACAGAATCATAGCTGTAAACATTAGTTACAAAAAAATTAATATTTATCTTAAAAAATAGAAAAAAATAGCAATCATTTTCAAAAGATGGGAAAAAATTATAGTAGTGTAGACTACAAGGAGTATGAGATACTGCTAAACTTATGTGAGCATTCAAACTAATTTGATTTTTGCAAATTAAATATGTAAAAATGTACTAAGACATACATAGAGAAACTGCACTGATTGATAGTTTCAATACAATTAAGATGAGATGAGGGATGCATTGGCACCCCCCCAAAAAAAAATATTAGATTAAATATATTATTATAATTAGATCAACAAATAACAATAGCTTGGAGGCTATCCTTTTTGTGCAGAATGGGCTAAATGAAGGTCTTTTGCATCTTCCAAATGTCTAGAATATACTGACCTATTTAGATTTTTTGAAATTAATAGATAAATAATAACTAGATATCAGTTATGGTACTGGTAGAAGAGCGTTCTACTAAATATCACATACCCATCATTTGCTATGCTTCAAGCTGTTAAAACAGTGACACTCTTCACACAGTAGTGCCACCTAGTGCAAGCCATGCTAATCAATGGATGCTGGAAGGTGCAGTGCTCTCAGATCCAAGACTGCTCATTGATGAAAGTCACAAGCTAGAAACTAATGTGGATGAGTAGGCACTTGACAGAGATTTTAGGCACAAAACCTTTTGCATCCATTGATTACTATGGCTTGCATTGTGTGGCACTACTGAATGGATAATTTGTCACTGTTGAATGTAAATGTTTGAAAGCAAAAAGGGTACAAATAATGAAGTTATGAAAAAATAAATATGAACAATGTGATTATTCAGAAAGTGGGTTATTGGTTTTTATGCTGAGTTTGGGAAAGGATAAAGAGGATTTGGACATAAAGGTCATAGAGTTGACAAAGATTATGTTGTGGAAATGGGATGGAGCAGATTATGAAAAAACTTAGGGTGGGGAATGGAAAGTGAAGGTGAAATGGCTAACAGGTTTCTCTGGGAATAGGTGCTGAGAGATTCCTGACTCCATTTAAGGAGAAGTCACAGGGCATCACATCACATCACATCACTGTTTTAGAAGGAAAATCTAAAATGGCAGAACTACCATACTATTTCTAAACTAAAGAATATATGATAATTAATGAAACTGATAATCAAAAAGTTAAAAAATATTAATAATAATAAAGTATGCTTTACATTTATAAATGAAAATATAATTCAAATAAAATGAAAAAATATTTGCAATGGAAAAAGTAAGTTTTCCAAATTAATAAAATTGTACCTTTGATCTTAGCAAATAAAATATAAAACATTCTGTGATAATCGTCAAGAAGTGCAGAGTAGTTTTTATCTCCTAATTATACCTACTGTATAGGTACCAACATAAAAATTAAATTATAGATTATCACTAAAAATAAAATTAAAAAAATAACTTGTGTAATATGACTATTAAAATGTAATATCAGTCTTTGCTAGAATCTTCATAAACAAATATGGCAGTGTCACTCTAATCCAGAATCAAAATTGACTTGGATAGCATTATATATAAGATAGAAAAAACAATATAATGACTAATATTTGAATTCAGTTTGTTCAAAAAAGAATGACTCTGAAGAAAGAAGTCACTTTCATTTTACATTGCTGTTTGCTGGACATTATTTTCTTTGTAAAACCTCACTTTCTACTTTTTAAAACATTCAGATATTTGTGAATCTTTGCCAATTTTTTACATAGTTCACTAATATCCATTCCCACTCTTATTTGAAATCTCTGGCAGCTGTTTTGGTTACATTTGCAATATATTATTTTTACTATTAAACTTTATTCTACTTTATATTATGATCATTACCATTTTCAACCATTATTGATCCATTGCAGGATGAAGATCTCTCCAAATACAATCCATCTTCTCCAATCTCTAGCCTCTCTTTTTGACATCACTCCCACACACTTCCTTATTTCATCCACCCATCTCACACATGGTTTGATTCTAGGTCTTTTACAATCTCTTGGAATCCAGTTTAAGATTTCAACTGTCCATGTGCTATCATCTCTTCTAGCAATATATCCAGCCCAAGTCCATTCCAGTTTCTTAATTCTTTCAATGATGTCAGTAACACCTATTTGTTCTCTCACCTATATATTTGATTTTCAATCTCTTCTTGTTACTCTTAACATACATTTCTCCATACTTATTTATTTCAAAAATTAGTTTATAAATGAATAACATTAAATAAATAATATAAAAACTCTGGCAGATAATGAAAATTATTCTACATGAATAAAGCATGATAAACAGAGCAACCAAAATGCAAAAAAACATTAATTAATAAACAACAATTCACCAAGCACTTTCAGTACTGTATACCAGAAACATGGCGACATATTAGAAATGCATAACATTTTAAAATATATTTCATCATAACAAATACAGAAAATAAATACTAAACTGAAATTTTTACATAAGAATAATATTTTTTTCTTAGTGGGTGATTTATAGTCAGTTAAAAAAATATTGGTCGAATTAGTCATTTGAACTCCATTTTTAAAATTCAGATGAATTATTGTTAAGTCATCATAGAGAAATAATCAGTGCAATTGTATATTTGTAGTATTCTATTTCTTAATTATTCCACTTATCTTTGAATAGAGAATTTACATCCATAATTATAGATATAAAGTATTTATAAATTAACATAAATATGTATTTATAATTTATCCTACACTTATAAAATATACTTACAAATATCCCACACCATCTTCCAACTACATCTATACTCTCTATTTGGATCAAGACTAATTAAACCTGAAATTTTTTTCAACAGGGTTGGAATTTTTTTTTGGGGTGGTGGACTTGTGGCCAACTCAACTAATCATCCAATACTGGTCAGTTAATGGGTCTTTTGAACTAGAGAATAAAAAATGTTGGGAATCTGCTCAAACTCTCATCACCCAACATTTGGAAAGTGTGAAGAGCATTGCTTTTGGCTCCAGTTGTCTTTCTATGAGGGACTGTTGAACAAACTTTTTCTCTGCTGGCTATTTAAACATTATTTACCTATAAATTAGTCTAACAATTTTCCATAAATTGATTAAAAATATGCATTATTTTTATAAATTGACTTATTTATATTAATTGGTAATATATATTTTTTATTAGATGTCTTACAACTTCTCTTACTCCACATCATTTTTAAACATGAATAAATACGCCTAAAAAATATAAATAATCACTAATATGCATTTATTGCTGAATCAGCTCTCTTCAGTAGACCAAGGGTATAATCTCTTAATACATATGTTTTTTTAATGTGTTTTAGATTGGAAATTTTTTAAATATATCTAATAATGGTATTACCTATAGAAATAAAAAAATGAAATTGAATTGTTCCACGTGCTTATGTTTAATTTTAAAAAAAAATGATATATTAATCTTTAACGGAGATTGAAAGTTTATATGTGAATTAGGGATAATCTGTAATTTAATAAATTGTTTATCATTAATCTATTTAATTGAAGTGTTTGGTGTCAAAATTATGAATAAGGTAAGTTTCACATTTGTAAATCAAAATGTAATGTCTAATATTCTGTGTTTGAACTTAGGTAACACTTATTCCCTTTTCTCTTAATTAATTCCGACGAAGGTGTTTATTTAATATAAACATCCAAACATATCTGAACAAGAAAAAAAATCTTATGTATATACACAGGGACATTATCCAGTGACTTTTTTTTTCATTAAAATTTTTAGGAATTATTTTAATCGTTTAAAATTCCCAAAATGAATATTAATGTCACTTGGGTTGGATAAAGAATAATCTTTAAAAAAAGATGTAATAATGAGAAATAGAAAGTAAGTAGTGGAAACAAAAAAAAAAAATTCTAAAGAAATGTAAATAGTTTCTATACATTACTGATTTGTAAATAAAATCTTTGTTATGGCATTTTTTATTAAACATTTTATTATAAAACGTAAATAAACAAGTAGTTTGTTTTTTTTTGTTTGTAAAAGATCTTTTATTTTATTTCCTCTTTAATATTGAATGTTAAATTGTTCCCATTGACATTTAATGTTACGTGAATTTTAATATATTGTTTGATATTTATACTATAATTATTAATATTCAAGCTGGCTTCTTGTAACTTACTCCTAAAGCTTTAACTGCTTAATGTAAAGTAATAAAAACTTGCCACTTTTGTTTATATTAAATAATTGTTATAAGAACCACAACATATAAATTTAATAAATTCTTTAAATGAACAAACAATATTTTCTAATTAAGCAACACAGCAGATCAGAATAATAATTTAAAAAATGCTTGACTGGATGAGATATTTATGATATCAGTTGTAAAAATATCAGGAAATGAAGTGGGAGGAACCAAAGAATCATGGGAGAGAGAACAGTGAGATAAGCTTTGAACCAAAATATTTAATTTGAACAGTAGATGTAATTAATGATACAAGCATATTTTTAAATAATAAAAAGTGTAATCTTAAAGAGAAGTTTAAAATAATCAATTATATTTGTACTAAAACAGAATATTAAAGAGAATTTTTTTTTTAAAAAATATCTTAACATATTTCCCCCAAGCTTTTCAAAATTAACATCGGAATTAAAATCGATTTAATTTGAGATTTTATTATAAAATAATATTCTCTTAATGATGTAAGGATTTCCACTGTTTTACAACTCCGTTTTAATAATAAAAGACATTATTAAGTGGAGGTGTTAGAATATATTACATTGGGGGAGGAAGTAAAAAGGACAAACGATTTTATATTATGCTAATCTCTAATAATAAGAATTAAAATGTGAGATTCGTAATGACTAAATTTTTAAGTATATTTGACTTTGACATTTTTTTTTTTACTACTTATTTATCAGTCAGGACAGATTCAATAAATTATTTCAGACTATATTTACCAACTTGATTTTATATCTTACTTTATTTTCAAATTCGCATAATTATCTCTATTCTTAAAGTCATTTATCAATTTTTTTGTTCATTTTTTAAAACATTCACTATTATGTTTCTACTTCTAAGAATGTATTATTTTAATTACTTTTCTCAATTTCTACAGTGCACTTTCTTTTTCTCCTTATAATTTTTAATATTATATCTCCGTTAAGCATCACATGATCCAAAGCTCCTCACTGACGAAGGCCACAAGCCAGAAACTAGTCTGGGGATATTGGATGAGTAGGCATTAGATAGGGATTTTATGCACAAGCCTTCTGGCATCCATTGATTACTCTGTTTAGCACAGGTGGCAATACTGTATGGAGAGTTTTGCTCTGTTTATATCTCCGTATTACAACGGCCGATCAAGATATCTTCGTGCAAGGGATAGCATGTTTGAGGCCCCTAAAGTTTATATATACATTTAAAAAGTACTTTTTAATTGCAAATATAAGATGTTTTGTTTCAATTCTTTACTTCATAATTTCACTATTTCCAATTTCTTATTTATATATATATTTAAATGGATAATGTCCTATACGTGTCAGGATCAGAGTGACTTGAGGTCAACATGGGCAGGGCAATAATATTGGCATCAGCATGGGATTTAGGTTTTCATCATCAGATTTTCAATGTTATGGATGGCTGAAAAGTTGGAGGTTGGAGTAGATTGAAGCCTGTCCATTAAAGTATGAAGATTTGCTATCTTAATATAAACTGAACACTGATTATATACATGTGTGGAAGATGATAATCTGGACCAACTGATGAATGCTGGTTTAGCACGAAATACGTCTATTGGTGATTATTTATCTTTTCTACATGTGTGTGGTCATGTGTATCAGTTGTATGAGATAATGTGGATAGATGGAGGGTGCTTGAAAATCTGAGTTCAAATCCTCTATATTTATTTATTCAAATAACTTTTCCTCAGGCTATGACTTAAAAACATTGTGAATGTTGAACAAAGAATCAAGAATAGAATGAATCTGTCTATTCTTAGTTGTGCTGATCTTGTTTAATTATTACAATCAAGATATTAAAAGTGAAATGTTGTCTCCAGCTTTGTGTTATTAATTATTAGTTTAATAACATTTATGTCTCATATTCCATCTGGTTGATAAATTAATTTCATTCTCAATTACCAACAATATTGACAAAGGTATGCTTATAAACATCGGAGCAATTAAGAATAGGTGGATTCAATCTATTCTTGGTTTCTTTGTTCAACATTTAGAGAGCTTTTAAGTCATAGCTGGGTTAAAAGTGATTTACCCCCTTTGTTTATCTATACATTGAACTATGTTTAATTTAAATATTATATTTTTAAAAAATGATTACAAATTAAAATTGATTTTATTCTGCAGTTTTGATCCGTTTATAGTTAGATATATTTTCTTGATTTTAAATCAGCCTAAACTTTAGTTTTTCCAGTAATTGCAAATATTTTTTTAGGAAAAAAATCATACGTTATTTATAATTCTCCTAATACATTCAATTGCTCGTTTTTACTAACTGGGGAATATAATAGAAAATTATAAATAAAGTTTAAACTTTCTAAAAATGTTAACAATTAAACCAGGGAATTTGAATATCACAATATTCTTTGATTTCCTAATCAAATTAAACCTGGATTCTCTACCTACCTTGTTTTCTTCAGATTCAGAAGTCTTTGCAGAAATGTTGAAGATATGGAAAACCAAATACTTGTTTTTTGAATGTGCTTGTTTTGATAGCATTCTTGAGAAATTTCTATCTATTTAACAATTCAAATACTAATATAAAATCATTATTCAACTCATATTCAATGGTGATTTTGCTGACATCAGAGAAACATCCCTGTATTATTTGCATTAACGTGTGCAAGATGTTACTTTATGTACCACCATAATCAAAGAAAACATGAACTGAGTAGTAATTGTATATATGCATGGGAGATTGTGATCTGGACCAACTGAGGAGTGCTGGTTCTACATAAAATATGTATATTAGAGATAATTTATCTTTTTCACACATATGTTGCCATGTGTATCAGTTGTATAAGATGGACTGGATGTCTTAGGGAGTTTGAAAGCCTTATAATTATATATATATAAATACATATATATATATATACCTTGGTCAGATTAGTAATACAGATGGAAACATAATGGATGAAATTAATCATAGAATTAAACTTGGTTGGGGTGCTTTTGGTAGAAATAACTTGATACTAAAAGGAAATATGCTTAGGTGTTTGAAGAGAAAGGTTTTTAATAAATGTGTTTTACCAGTTCTTACTTATGAATCTGAGATTTGGACACTTAATAGAAGAGCAGTACAGAGACCTCAGACCACTCAAAGAAGTATGGAGAGATTGCATGTTGGTAATAACAAGAAGAGATCAAAAACACAATATTTGGGTAAGAGAACAAACAGGTGTCACTGACTTCATTGAAAAAATTAAAAGACTGAAGTGGAGTTGGGCTGGACATATTGTTAGAAGAAATGATTATAGATGGACAATGGAAATCTTAAACCAGACTCCAAGAGATTGTAAAAGACCCAGAAAGAGACCACTTGTGAGATCGATGGATAAAATGAGAAAGTTTGCAGGGGTGATGTGTAGAAGAGAAGCTAAAGATTGGAAAAAATGGATGAATATGGAGAGATCTTCATCCTGCAGTGGATTGATCATGGTTGTTGTTGATAATTATGATGATATATAATGTTATTGCTGCTGATCTCAAGTAAAGTTAGTTAAAATAAATGAAATATCACTGCATATCAATATTTAAAAAGTTGTAAGTTTAATTGGCCAGATTGAAAAGCATTTGGTGGAACAATCTAATAATTATGGACTCTCCAAACAGCTCTTCCTAGAGAAGTAGTGAAGTACTAAAGCTGGCCAATTACTAGATGAGTGAAGGTTTGATTATTTTTCTTATTTTACCATATATCTAACTTAGATAAAAGCTATTAAATCCTAAGCATCTTGAAAAGGATTTTGCTTAGCCTGTTTTCAAATCCCACATCATAAATATGGCAGATGGGTGTACTATTTCTGCACTGCACGATCTTTCTGATGCTGCTGTAATTTAAAACAAATATATATACATATGGTAATTGCACTAAAGAATTTAAAAGAAGTTTTTGAATCATTCGTTAATTTTTATTTCATAAAGTATTTTCTCTTTTGAGTCATCAATCAGTTTTCCATTTGAAGCTTACCTACATGTAATAATAAATATTTATTATTCTTAACTAAACAAAACATGTATTTACTTATACATATATATCTATATGAATTCATAGTATTATTTCCAGGAGCTTTCGTGTTATAAAAATGTAATAGCTAAATAGCTGACGTTTCAATATAATAACAAGTACAGTACTTTCCTCTGAGCTTCTTCTAGAATTAATACATATATATATATGTATGTGAGTCTGCATTTAGATAATAGGTACAATCTCAGAACTTCAATTGGTCTGTAAAGAAAATGCTAACTTTTTTTATTTAAAAAAGGAATGTGAAATCCACCCACTTAATAATGTATATAAGTGTTTTATAAACTATTAAGAATTTTTAAACTTCTCACTCGATATTATAATATATAAAATTAAAAGCGTGTGAAGCGCTTGAAAGAGAAGCTATAGAGATTCAAAAATTATTAAACACTAAGCGCTTTCGAGGTCATTTGCCTCATATTCACAGCGATAATGCAAGATGCAGAACAAGGAAATAAAAGCGATATGCAAAGAGTGTGCAAATGATTTAGATAGTACAACGTTTAGAAATGTCATCTCATGCCCACAACCCGGATGCCGCGCCATTTATTTTGAGGAAACCAAAGCTGGCATAAGCAACACGACCGCTCAGCATAGATACACCTATAATAGAGCAAAGAAAAACTAACGACAATTCTTCAACATTCTTAGAACATTTCAAGAAGACAGGCCATATGTTTGAACCCTCCAACCCCAAAATAGTTTGCATAGAGAAAAACGACATCAAACGGAAAATCAGAGAGGTGTACTTCATTAATGGCAATAATAACTCTCTCAATAGATGTGACGCCTGCTTTGTCATTTCCAAACGTTGGACTATCTAAATCATTTGCATACTCTTTGCATATCGCTTTTATTTCCCTGTTCTGCATCTTGCAATATTGCTATGAATATGAGGCAAATGGCCTCGAAAGCGCTTAGCGTTTAATAATTTTTGAATCTCTATAGCCTCTCTTTCAAGCGCTTCACACGCTTTCAATTTTATATATTATAAGTGTTTTATGGAATACTACATTTTAAGCATGTATTGCTGTAATGTAAATTTGTATATGTAGAAATAATATACACATTTATGCGTATATGTAGCATTTACAAAAAATGTATATATTAAATAAAAAACAGTTCCATAACTTCTTAGATTCCATTTTCTAATGCTAAACACACTTCTTTTAATTACAGCATAATATTAAAAAAAATTAAAGCTTATAAAAAAATTAAAAAAAATAATTTCTTCAATATTCAGATTATTGGTAATAAAAAAACATTGTGATTAAAAAAATATTTAAATAGAATCATAATAAAATGCTAATTTAAAAGGTAGATTTTAATGTAATAAAGCCATGCAACAGTGTCAAGGGCAGACACCAATCAGTTTAACGCCTACGGCTAACATACCAGCCAAAAATTATGATTTATTTCACATATTTTTCATCTCACAGTTTACATACGTTGTAAGTGAAATAGTCTTTTTTTTTTAATAATTAAAAATGAAATAAAATAATATTATTAAATATAGTCCTTTGCAGTTTATAGACCTCTCAGTACATGAGGAATTAGCATAGAACTTATCAGGCTTGACAATTTCCACATAGTGAGAGATTGGATGATTTGCTATCTTCATTTCATCTGCTAATTAAGAATAACCAAATACCCATTTACTGACCAATGTTAGATAGTTAACTGGGTTGAGTGAGTTATCTATCTAATATAAAAATACAAAGTCTTTTGAAATGAATTTGTCTTAACACAGATTTGAACTCTAGATCTTAAGCATGACCAGAGGATATACTAATATTATATGAGGTTCTTCAATATATACATATGTGTGTGTTTGTGAGTGATGAGTTTATGTGCATGTTAAATTTTTTGCTGAAGGCTGATTGTATTAAACAGGCAATAATGATACTTCGGTCACAAGAAAATTATTGATTATTTTTGGTCACTGTTTATTCATAAAAAAATATTCCTTTAATGGAGAAGTATGATTTTT
Source organism: Epiperipatus broadwayi (assembly GCA_028023455.1). Classification (NCBI taxonomy): domain Eukaryota; kingdom Metazoa; phylum Onychophora; class Udeonychophora; order Euonychophora; family Peripatidae; genus Epiperipatus; species Epiperipatus broadwayi. The sequence continues at coordinate 81,735 of JAQFVV010000647.1, forward strand.
TTTCTACAGTACAGGTTTTTTTCATACCTACTCTCCTAAATGTAATACATAGGGGTTTGAACAACACTTTCACATGACTCTCAACCATCCACGCTATCTCATACCACTGATACACTTGATCACACACATTTTGAAATGATAAATAATCACCATTATACATATTTCGTGTTAAATGAGCACTCATCAGTTGGTCCAGATTATCATCTCCACACATGTATTCAATCAAAGCTCAGTTTATATTAATATAGCCAATCTTCATATTTTAATAGACAGGCTTCAAACCACTCCATATCACAACTCTTCAACCATCCATTTCATTGAAAACCTGATGATGGAATGCTGAAAGCCCACCTTAGTGCCAATCTTCTTATCTTATCCAGGTTGACCACAAGTCACTCTGACCCCTCACATACAAGACATAATCCACTTACATACATATACAAGGAATGGGAAGACCTTAAAGCACTATATTTTGAAATATGATTTTTTTTCTACAGTACAGGATTTTTCATACCTGCACTTCTAAATGTAATTTATAGGGGGTTTGAACTCAGACATTTATCTCATACTGCTGATACACTTGATCACACACATGTTGGAAAATAAATAATCACCAATATATGTATTTCATGCTAAACCAGACTCATCAGTTGGTCCAGATTATCATCTCCATACATATATACAATCAAAGCTCAATTCTTATATTAAGATAGCCAATCTTCATACTTTAATAGACAGGTTTCAAAACACTCCACCTCACAACTCTTCAGCCATCTATTTCATTGAATATAACTTTAAGTAAATATATTAAAGAAGGATAAACTATCTTTTGAATATATTTTAATGTTTTATCAAAGTTTCTTCATAAAGAAAAATCATAAAAAAGTTCTGGAGTCAACTTGCTCGTACAGTCATCTGAGATATTTTGCGGTTTTTTTTTTTTAAATTGTAAAATTCATGTATTTTTAGCCTCATGATTTACTTCCCAAAAAATCTAAAGACATCAGGATAATCAAAAAATGTAGTGACTTCAAACAAATTTTGACAAGCCTTGACATGTTTGGTCATTGTTATCAAATTTTATATTTTGTGAAATTATTTTGAAAATTTTTTTGAATGACTAAACATTATGTTTTTGTGTGTGTGTAAAATATATTAAGATTCATGGTTATTTTTGCACAATAATTGTGTAATAATTATTACAAATAAAAAGTATACTCTATTACACATTTATTATATAGAAATAAAAATAATAAATATAATGGTAATTAATTATTATACAGTCTTTGAATCCACAGAAGTACTTTTGGTTAATTACTTAACTCACTTCAACTGCAGATTGAAAGACTGTGTATACTAGTTAATTATTGTTATATTTATTATTTTTATCGTTATTATGATATTTTTTTAAATTAATGGACATTTTATTTGTATTACATTTATTATACATGTATATGTTTTATTTTTAAAAATAGATGATAATTAGTGCTAATGTAATGTTCACATATCAAATTATGGAATTATGAAAAACATGCTTTTACAAACTAATTACTAACATGTCATCACTGACTATCTATTAAAATATATTGCAATATTGTAAAAATTATTTAGAAAATTAATAAAATTTTCAGATATTGTTATTTATTAATTCACATTTTAAACATAAATGTCAGTAAAGAGGAGTTCTGTTCTGCAAACCATTGAATTATGAAACCCTTCTTTGTTTTATTACAATATTATTTTTACAATATTTGCAAAGTTTAAATGTTTTTTTAGAATTTATTTTTTTTGTAAACAAACATTTACAGTTTTATTATATTCTGAGACAGAATAATAATTTAATACTATAATTAAATGTTAAAATCTTACAGAACTCACCAGGAAAAACAATTAAATGTGTCACAAAGACAGAGGGTTAAAACATTACATTTTAATGCATATTACATCTATTTGCTGATGAATAAAAGTAAAAATCTATAGACTCACAGGATTTCCCATATGAATCCATGTTAGTACTTTTTATGTAAAATTATTAAAAATAAAAAATATATATTTGAAGAACAGATACATAGAAGATAGGACTATGCAAAAGCCAATACTGATGAAATATCTATTAAGAGAAATAATAATGAAAAGATAGATATCATAGATTCTGTAAAAATGAAAATAAAAAAGTAAAGTCATGCATTTCTTACTGTCCATTAGCTATTTCTTTCTACTATTACTAAATTATTATTCTGGCTTTGCCACATTCTTTTTGAAAATCTCATTTTAACACAAACTGTAGTTTCTCTTCATTCTGCTAATTTTTGTTATAAAAATCTAATTAAAAAGTTGTCTCTTTTATTCCTTTGAACTTCACATTGTTTCTCTCTTTCTGTATGTATCTTATTTATCTTTCAATATCTTGCATTCAGAAAATAAATGTTTTATATTGTTTCTTTCATATATAATACAAATTCTTATTGCATTTTCTTGTTTTTTTTTTTTTTTTTTTGCTATCCAAAGTTTCTATCCTTTTTCTTAATGATAATAATCTCTCTTTAATGTTACATATTTTTCTACTTTATAAATTTCATTTCTTTTTTTTTTTATATAAAAAAAAACCAACATAATAATGTAAAGGAAAAAATGCTTTTTGTTTTTACACTGGAATTTTATTGATATGTTATATTTTACATGTTTTTGAAAAGCAAAAATATGGTAAAAATATTATATGCTATCTTATTAAACAAAACAAGATTTCAAAATTAAATTATCTAATAAAATATTATAATAACTGAAACATAGGCTTATTTATACCTGTGTCTATATATATGTAATATTAGGGTATGAGCACAGACTTTCACACGACCCACCACTCTCCTCTCCATCTAATAACACTGATACACTTAAACATATATATGTTGAAAAGATAAATAATCACCAATATACGTATTTCATGCTAAACCAGCAATCATCAGTTGGTCCAAATTATCATCTCTACACATATATACTATAAGTGCTCAGATATATATTAAGATAGATAATCCTTATACTTTAATGGACAGGCTTCAATCTACTCCACACTCCAACTCTTCAACCGTCCATCCAATTGAAAATCTGATGATGGAATGCTCAAAGGCCATGCTGAGGCTGAGATTCTTGTCACACCCATGTTGACCTAAGGTCAATCTGAACCCCACATGTACAGGACATAATCCATTAAATACATATGCAAGGATGGGCAGACATCTCTATAATGTAATAACTGAAACATAGGCTTATTTATACCTGTGTCTATATATATGTAATATTAGGGTATGAGCACAGACTTTCACACGACCCACCACTCTCCTCTCCATCTAATAACACTGATACACTTAAACATATATATGTTGAATAGATAAATAATCACCAATATACGTGCTCATACCCTAATATTACATATATATATAGACACAGGTATAAATAAGCCTATGTTTCAGTTATTACATTATAGAGATGTCTGCCCATCCTTGCATATGTATTTAATGGATTATGTCCTGTAAATGTGGGGTTCAGATTGACCTTAGGTCAATATGGGTGTGACAAGAATCTCAGCCTCAGGGTGGCCTTTGAGCATTCCATCATCAGATTTTCAATTGGATGGACGGTTGAAGAGTTGGAGTGTGGAGTAGATTGAAGCCTGTCCATTAAAGTATAAGGATTGTCTATCTTAATATATATCTGAGCACTTATAGTATATATGTGTAGAGATGATAATCTGGACCAACTGATGATTGCTGGTTTAGCATGAAATATTAGTGATTATTTATCTTTTCAACATATATATGTTTAAGTGTATCAGTGTTATTAGATGGAGAGGAGAATGGTGGGTCGTGTGAAAGTCTGTGCTCATACCCTAATAAAATATTATAGATTAACCAAATCAATGTTCTTTAGGGACAGCATTATAGTGGCATTACCATACCTCTGCTGCAGTCCTTAAGAATGGATTGCTGCCGTCAAAGTTAGATTACATTCCTAAATTTACTTGTGTAAAACATACTATACTTTAGTTATAGTTTTTGTCAAATGATGAAATCTTTTGTATTGCAGAAAATAGCAAACATAAATTTAGGTATGAAGACTTTTCTTTTAATGAAATCATTATTGTATATTGCATGCAAAAGAAACCAAAAATGTCAGCCATGTTTGTTTTTCTTTTATTTGATTAAAATGTTAATATATTTGTAAGACATTTAATAATAACTAATACGTTTGTTCAAATTTAAATTGCTTTTTAAATACAATTTAAGAACAGAAGACCATACAGTCTTAGAGTTACCTTTATTCAGATATACATTATATTAAACTATGCATAAATTTAAATTGCTTATCTTTAATCAGATAAAACATTATTAGCAATAACTTTGTGATATTTATTTTTTATTTTATTAATTATATTATTTTCAAAATATACTATTTTGAAACTACTACTTCTGAATATTTGTGCTAATTTTTTTTTCACAAAATATTGTTTTATTATATATTGAAAAAGAAATATATTGGTGGCCTAGCGGTTGGCATAGCTGCCTTTCTAGCAGCTGGCCTGGGTTCACTTCCTAGTCAATCCTTTGATATATATATAAAATATTTTTTCTAAATCAGAAATTAAAAAAGAGTTCTATAATGAGCATGCTAATAGAATGTCATGTGATATGACTTGATTTATTTGTAAAAAAGAGTTCATATAAGAAAGGTTACAATTACCTAAACATATTATTTTCTGGGGAAAAAATCCACGACTTAATGCAACATGTGAAAATTAATATTTTCAGACAGGTAAAAACGTCAATACTGATTGGTAATCGAGGTAATGATCATATTAATGTCAGCAAAAAGTCCTCATTTCCAATTATTTGGGATAAAGTAATCATAAATCTATTTCCACATATACGAAAGAGTATCCAAAAAACTGGAAATCATTCTCTGGAAAGTGAGTGCATTGTAGTACATGCTTCTGCTACTGATGCCTCTTGTGGGAATCCTCTTTCATCAATCTGCCATGATTCATCATTGAGTGAAATTGTAGTGCCATATAGTAAATGTTTTTGTCTCACTTATTTGTCAATTTTGATGATGATTTAAAAGTTGGAACAAATGTGAAATTGTGTTTCATCTATTAGAAAAATGGCAGGGAAAACAGATATAATTCTTGAAATAGCTTACAAGCAAGTTGCTCTGGAGAAAACATGCATTTATAAGTGATTTAATGAAAGTGTCAAATTGATCATGTCCTAAAAAAGCATGACAAGTGGAATCCAATGTCATGATGCTGCTGATTTCTTTTATGAAAATGACATTGTATACCCAGAATTCATCTGTAATGACCAGGTATTTTTACCTACATGTTCTGAAACATTTGCATGATGCTGTAAAATAAAAACATTCTGATTTGTGGAAAGTGGGGAATGCAAGCTTCAAATTCACCAACACACTAGCACACAAACCATTGAGTGCGAAACAATTTTTAATTACAAACAGCATGACATATCTTATTCATCACCATATTCCCTCTATCCCACATCTGTTTGACACTTTTTTATTCCCCAGATGGGAAAAATGCCTTAAAAATCTTTTCCAGACTTGGAAACAGTGAAAAGAAGCAACAGAAGTGTTCAATAGCATCATTTTGCAAGAGCTTCAGGACTACTCCATAAAGTGAATGCATGTTTAGATCAGTGCATTGCATCAAACGGAAAGTTCATTGAATGAGATTCAATTTGTAACACCTAAAAATAAATACATATTTTTTTTACTGCAAAATTCCAGGTTATTTTTGTTTTACCCCCTCATAGGAATAAAAATTTCATGAGTACTCAGAAAACTGATATAATTGCCAAAAGTTGTCTTTGACTAAACAATTCTCAACAGTAATAAAAGGAAGGATCTTCATTTGTTTTAAATAGGCTTTAGTATCCTATTTAAAGCACGAAAAACTAAGAATCAAATGACTTTATTGTTTGAAAATTCTAAAAAAATTTGAATACTGAAAACACCAAAATTAAAATCAATTAAAGAAGTGTCAGAAACAACCATCGAAGCTGAGCGTGAATATACACATAGTCCACTATATGGCTGATCAGTGAGACAAGTTTACATTAGAACTGATGCTAGACACAAACCAGATATGAGGCAATCTAGTACAGCTGGAAGTGGTACCATACCAGGCATGAGACAAGATGCCACAGTACATCCAGAAGTGTCAGCCATATCTTCTCATGATGCAAGCTGACATATTATATTTGGAAGTGTTAGGTAAACTTATAAGAAGACCCAGAGTCCCTTCTTTCTATAATTTCATGATAACTAAATGCTATATCAGTGAAGGTATAATAATTTTATATATAGTGTAAATACACAATTATATATTTATTTGTTTTAATAAATGTTATAATCATCTTTTGAGTCTGTGATAATTAAATCCCATATATATATATATAATCAAAATTACCACAAATTCAGAACTTAACCAGACTAGCCAAGAAAATAAACTCTAAAACACCACCAATGGTTTCACTGCTATAAGCAGGCTTTTAAAATGTAAAGAGCTATAAAATAACAACATATTTATACTAAATATTACCCACAATTCCATTTATTTTAATATTAAAAAAACTTTTAAACAACTTAACTGCTTCAAAATCACAAATTTTGGTAGTTGTGGAGGGATGGTACTACCGCCGGCAGATGGCACTGCACCACCATCAACAACCGGCCTGAAGCTTGCAAGTGATAAATTTCTGTGTCAACCACAGAAATATTCACAGTAGGGGCCCAAATGCAGCCATGCAGTTTCAGCCACTAGGTGGCTAAATTTTTAATTTTATATATATATATGCCAAAACATAACATTTGGTGTAGTTGACACTACTGCATTAAACCAAGCAGGTTATTTGAAAGATTTAAAACACCAAATCAATAGAATTTACTTATAATTTTTCTTAGCTTGAAATATTTTGAAATTAGCACAGCAAAAAAAAATGGCAACTGAAAGAAAGATCACACAATGAAATATTTTTTAGGTGGTTGACAAAATATATAGCAAAATATCAGAAAAGTTCTATTTTCAAATTTATGGAAATACAATAGTTCTTTCTCTTTTTAAGAGATACATACAATCATGGTTGTTATTGGCTCCTGCAAAATAGAAGTTTTCAACAATTATTTGTAGATAACTATGGTACATTTTGCCTCAATTTTTTTTAGATATTAACAAAAATTAACAACAAACAATTATAATAATGCAATTAAATGTAAAAAATAATTGATTTATTTGAATGTTAGTAATGGCAGGGCTGGACTTCAATTTGTGGTCTTTAGTTCCAGAATCTGCCATTCTATAATTGCTTGAAATTATGAATGGCAAAAACAATCAAATGGTTTATTGATAAGGGGTTCATAAAAAGTCTTAAGCACTCAATATGGTTTTTCAAACATCAAAAGGGGCAGAACAGATCCATGGACTTTGATAATCAAAAAACACTACTCTATTACTGGACTACACTTTGAATAACAATGCAGTTATGAAAGTGGAGTGCACAGACACCTGACTGACTGACTTTGTGAAATTAGAAAATGCTCACCTGAGAGATGATTCAAGATGACATGCCCACAGGTGGGCATACACCTGCAATTTTGTGGGTGTGATAATTAGCATTAAGCTGGTGTACATTCATTTCAATATATAGATTTTCAAATATAATCACAGTAGCTAAGCTAGTAAAATCCTTTTCACAATTAAAACTGTATAAGAATTATTACATCCCAACATTTTTTTAAGAATGATATCATCGCACGGCAGTTATGCTAATTTAATTTTTGATGATTAATGAAGCATTGCAAATTTATTGTATAATACTGGATGTTATTAAATATTAGTCAAGCACAAATAATTTCCCCACCTCCCCATTTTTTAAAAATTATTCTTTATATATATAATAAATAAATCCTGAAGGCATTAAACACTTTTGTTTTATTGATGCGTCTTGCATTATGTTTAATATATATATATAAATATTAAAGTATAAAAAAGATTCGTAAGCAAGATTGTTGCCTATAGATTTATACTAAAATATAGCTAATATTTTTAAAACGTTTACTTTATTACACACGCCACACACTACAAGATTTTTTATATTTTTGTGCTTGAAGTGTACGTGATAAAGATATGCCCAAAAATGTCACGTGCAGTGGAGATGGAAATAGAATTAATAGTTTAAATGAAAATAATAAACAGCCATTCGTAAAGAGTATGGCCATTCTACCCCCCCCCCCCCCGAAAAAGAAAGATAGGAGAGAGAAAGAAAGAAAAAAACTGCCCTAGAAATGAGTTTTGCGATGATCATATTAACCATTTCGTGAACCATAAATGTATGCACATATAGAACACACAGGTTCATTTTTTGGTTTACTTGATATTCTGAGATTTTATATTTTAATTTCTTCAACAGAAAACATTTCTTTCTGAAATACATCAACACCATGCCTGATTGTAGCTCTCCAACATATTCTATTCTCTACCATATCTTTCCGATTGAAACATGATTCATATTACAAACAATGAGGATTGCCAATTCCTCAACAAGCTTTGTGATAAATGCTTAGCCAGAGCCAGCATTTAAAATATCTCTGTCATGAAACACCCCCCCCCAACCCCTGACCATGGTTTTGTGCTTTGGCACTCCTCAGAGAAGTTCCAGGGTAGGTTCAGACACTAAATCTCATTGTTTATAACTTACAAGCTTAAGGGAATAGGGTCATGTGATCTATGACTCTTATTTTGACTATGATTCACATTACTCTTCTTTAGAACGTCTTTGAGATAAGTTCTAATAACAGAGATGAACCATAAAATATTTTTTTTAAGAAGTCTTGCACTATTCATTCATTTTACATGTCTAATCCAATTAAGATATGATTTTATATTGTATTATTATATTGATTTGTTTTATAATCTTATCGTTGTATTTTTAAAATTGTACAGAGATCTTTAAATGAAACTTTTCTAGTGTCTTTACTGATAGGATGAAGTCTCCATTTCATGCAATAAATTAGATAAAATAACAGCTCTCTATATAGCTAACTTAATTGCAGTAACTGTTTTCCTGTGATAAACTGCTTTCTTTTAACTGGTTAACCTAATGATACCATGTGATTATATTTAACAAGTATAAATATTTAATCTTTTATTAAGGTTAAAGCTTACAAACTAGTCTCTAAATGATATAATTTCTAACTTAATGAGAGATTAGTAATAATCACTTATGTATTTATCTAAGAATAATGTTACCAAATGAGTAGGAGCAAAAAAAAATTGGCACTTGAAGATTAAGTTGGAGAAAAGATAGTTGTTCAAGTTAATCAATAAAGCAGTGTTTGAATTAATAATGAGAATAACTACAATAATAATTAAATTTATTATTTTCTCAACATCATGTATCTAGCTGAAACATAATAATACATTTGTCATTTGAATTATGATAAAAAAATAAATTACTTGCCCAGTGTATTAGGTAGTTGTGTGATATTTAAGCATAAAAGTGAGTAAGAATAATTTTTCCATTCATCAAAACAGAATTTTTAATATCAATTAAAATTAATCCAGTAGTCTTTATTTGTGACTCAATTATTTACAGTACTAAACTATAGTCACAGATTATTATTAACTTATGTAAGTGTTCCATTTGTACCTTTCTGATTAAATTTTAAATTGCACTTTACACAAAAAAGTGAAGCTTATTATTATTAGAAAAAAAATTATATGGCTGAACGCTTTCAGAGAACTTAAGTCTCCATCTTCATAGCCTACTTTAAGTGAAGTTTAGCCGCAATTTACGCAAAATTTATGCAAAGTTTTCTTTCATAAAGACCATTTTCTCGAGATTGCAAAGCACGATTCTTTTCAGTTTATTGCACAATGTTAAATAACTGGATATTCAAGTTCTTAGAGACCCACACCAACTTACCTACACCATGATAGTTAAGCCATTAGAAATTCGAGGATTTATACATCCAAACTCGAACTCACATAAATTGGCTGGACTCACATTTTTCCTGTACAGAAATCACAGACTAAATTTGAAGCCGACTTCAAAAAGAACCTCACAAATTATATTAAAGATTTGGAAAATGTTGAATTTTCACACAACGTTATCTACAAAAAGATTAGGCAATTTCAAACTAAGCTACAAACTAACACAGTTAGAAACAATAAACCAAGAATGCTGCTACCTTACATACCATCAATTGCTAGGAAATATTATAAAATATTTGCTGAGTCCTTCGAACTAGGATTCCACACCCACCTTCAACAAACAGAATGATAAACAATACCAAAGACAAAATACCTTCTGATAAAATAGCCCAAGCAGTTTATAAAATCTCATGTCCAATCAATGGATGTAGAACAGCATATTATGGAGAGACCCACACCAACATTACCACCAGAACATCTCAACATCATTATTTATAACAGGAGAGCTCTAAATAATACTGAAAACAAATCCATATTCTTTGAGCACCAAAAAACAACAGACCTTGTGTTCAAACCCACTATGGCAAGGGCACTGTGCACTGAACATAATGATATGAAATGAAAGATTAAGGAGGCATGCTTTATTGCAAATGACAACTATGCAATAAACTGAAAAGAATTGTGCTTTGCAATCTCCAGAAAATGGTCTTTATGAAAGAAAACTTTGCATAAATTTTGCATAAATTACCACTAAACTTCACTTAAAGTAGGCTATGAAGATGGAGACTTAAGTTCTCTGAAAGCATTCAGCCATATAATTCTTTTCTAATAATAATAAGCTTCACTTTTTTGCATAAAGAGCAATTTAAAACTTACAACTCAAAGATGAAGTAAAAAACAAGGATTTTCTTTCTGATTAAAATAAATTTTACATAAGTCAACTCTACCAGCTGAATAATCAGGTATCTTTCACTGTTTCTCACATATCCTGGTTGCCACCAACTACAAGCTTCTGCCAGGTTCAAGTTTTCTTTTCTCATTGTTAATTAAATAGCCTCAATGCTCAAACTTGTATTTTATAGTCTAATAAAGTTTATTAAAAAAAAAACACTTCTCTTTTCATATGCATGTTAAGGCACAAAACCATAATGCATAATATGAAACAATGATAATCAAATGGTATATTGTTCAAAGATTTATAAGAAATTCAAACACCAGAAATGACAACTGTAGCTATGATACTTGGGATTTGAGCTCCAGAAATCACCATTCTGCTGCTGTACAAATCATGCTGGAATTTAAATATATTTTTTAACAAATAAAAATAAATAGTGCATTTATACAAAAGATAAAATAAACAAAAACTGAGGACAGAGTTATTTATGTGAACATTGATTTATATAAGTTGAGTTGAAGGTGAATCTTACAGATTAAGTAATATATATATATATTGTAAACCAACTTTATGTAGCTCTTTTTAAGCTGCCACCTATTAAAAGCTTGAGTAATTAATAGTATGAAGCTTACATATTAAATAAAATAAGTATGTATGCATTGTAAAAAAGTGAATAAAGAAAAGTTATTGTTATTAATATTAGATAAATTAGGCAATACAATAAAGAAAGATTAGAATTGTATCACTTAAATAATAAGTATAATAATGTTCAAGGCTAAATGGGTTTATAAGTAATCATTAAAATCAGTCAACCCTTAAACAATCCCAATATCAATAACAATCAAACAATCTCAATCTGTTGTCAAGGCAACCTCCTTTTACAATAAATGTGGAATTCCACATTTCTTTATGGTCTAATATATTTATATAGACATTAAAGATTGCACCTTGAGCACAGAGATTGAAATTATTGATACAAAGAAGTTTAAATAAACCTTAAACAGATAAATATAATCTGTTCTGAATGCAGACTAATAAATAGTCCATTATAACATTACTAATTGCAATTATAATTTTCAAATTGCACCCAAAGTATTACTTATAGTAGTGCTCAAGGCTAAATGGGTTTATAAATCATCATTAAAATTATTCAACCATTAGACGATCTCAATCATTTGTCATGGCAGCCCCCTTTTAATGATAAAGGTGGAATCCCATCTTTATTTATGGTCCAATATATATATACTGTATATAAACACTCAAGATTGCAACTTGACCCTAGAGATTGAAATTATTGCATTTAAATAAACCTCCTTAAACAGATCAATATAACCTGTTAGTAAATGCAGATTAATAAATAGTCAATTATAACATTACAAACTACAATTATAATTTTCAAATTGCACCTAGAGTATTATGTAAATAAGAAATGTAATAATGTTCAAGGCTAAATGGTTTAAGAAGTTTATTTAAACTTCTTCTCTCTCTTTCAAGATAATTTTATTTGACCTATAAGTGATTACAAAAAAAATAAACATAAAAAATTACAAGAAATAACTAGACGAGGTTACAGGGTGGTATATACAAAGAAGAAATGATTCAAAAGTCAGTAGAATATAACCTGTGGATGCAAGGTGAATATTAATCATCTAGTCTATAACAAAATACCTTTGTTAGTAAACCCTGTTTTGGCAAGTTATGGTTGGAGGGTTTTATTAAATCATAATAAGATATTAAATCATAATAAATATTTTCATATAAATTATTTAGGGGTTGGTTGGAGAGGTGCTGTTTAGACCAGTTGTGAATTCCCATGTTAGTATGGCCAGGTATGGATCGGCCTCTCTCTTGTCTGTTTCTTGGATATTTTTAATTATGCTGAGGAAGCAGTTATTGATTTCGTTAAGCGGTAATTTTTGAAAAATCACCTTGCATCTGGTCAACCAGATGGCAAAGTTTATGTAGGTGGCGAGCCTGATTTCAGCGAAAATGCCTCTATTTAAACCCCTTCAAGAGATGTTAGATCTGGACCATTATTATCAATGTGTTTCTGGAAGTTTTGTCTTAGTCCTTGCCAGACCGGACAAAGGCAAAGGATATGGTCCATATCTTCTGGGCTGGAAAGACAGAGACAACATATGGGATCTATGCGGAAGCCTCTTCTATTAAGAAATATAGCAGTGGAGAGGCTACCAAGGTTAATTTTGAGAAGGAAGTCTGTGTGTTTAGGTGCTAGTTTCAATCTACGGGCTAGTTTGCGCAGTTTGTTTATGTTGATGGGGAGGTAAGTGTGTGCCTTCTGGGTATTTGAGTTGGATAGGTTGAAGGCTTCCCAATAGGCTATTTTTGAATTGAACATGGTCACGGAAGGTACTATGTGCATAAAAATGTATGATATCTGCATTTGAAGCCAGATGGGAGTGAACCTCTGAGGGGGCGGTCTATCAGTGGGAAGCACTTGCTCTTTGAGAAGCGGTATTCCAATCTTTGTGGTCAAGTTGCAACTTTAGTGACTATATAAATATACTGGACCATAAATAAGAGTGGGATTTCACCTTTATTATTAAAGGAGGTTGCCTTGACAACAGTTTGAGATTGTTTGATTGTTATTGATATTGGGATTGTCTAATGGATGAGTGACTTTGATGATTACTTATAAACCTATTTAGCCTTGAGCATTATCACACTTATTATTTAAATAATACTTTGTGTGCAATTTGAAATTTATAATTGCAGTTTGCAATGTTATTCTTGACTATTTATCAATCTGTATACAGAACAGGTTATATTTACCTATTTAAGGAGGTTTATTTAAAAACTTCTTTGTATCGATCATTTTAATCTCTGTGTTCAAAATGCAGTCTCTAGTGTGTATATGAATACATTGGACCATAAATAAGGGTAGGATTCCACCTTTATTGTTAAAGAAGTTGCCTTGACAACAGGTCATGATCGTAAGATTGCTATTGGTATTGTCTAAGTGGACTAATTGTAATGATTATATATATATATAATGATCAATGATTATCTTTATAAGTTTTAGATAGATAACTTTTATCCAATGTCAATCTGTATAAAATATCAAAAGCCATTTTTTCATTTTGGTTGGAGTAATGTGATTTGTAAAGTATATTATATATTACAAGTAGTTTTTGAAATTAAGAATGTAATTAAGACTTCAATGGTAGCAAAAGTGTAAAGAGTAAACTTATGGTATGATATAAAATTGTATGACATCATTAAATTCAGTTACTATATAAATAATTTTTTTTTAATGCTCCTAAAATATTTTGTTATTCATTAATATTTAGCTTTTTATATTGATTGTTATAAATAAAAGAGAAAACAGTCTTTTTAATAAGTAATTTACTGAAGAGCAAAAACCGTTTTAGCAATGAAGGAAAAGATAACCCTTATAATTTGTTTGCCAATGGCTGGACAATGGAGGCCTGAGTAGGTTTTTTTCCCCCGGTGTTATCCTCTATCTAAGGGTAACTAATTATCTATTTAATAACCAACGTTAAATGAGTAATTGAGTGAGTTGTGGATCTGCTAAATGAGCAAAAAAATCTTACACATTTTAAACCAAATCACTTGGCCCAAATTCGAACCTCTTCCATAACGACTTTCTTTGATTGCTATAATACAATTATTGATTTTTGTAAAACTACTTTCAAATTGAGAATTGACTTGCAAAAGTTGGTACAGAGAATGGATCAACCTTACCTAGTGGCCATAATTATATAATATATGTCTCTTTGAAGTTAATATTTTTTTAAAAAAATTAATGCCATGATGCCATACATGTATACTTTTGTCCATCCAAAACAAGCGGAGACAATTCCTTTTAATGTTAAATGAATAAATATCAGCGCGTGCAATTTACATAAACAGTAAACAAACAATTTTTGAATAGTATTGACTGGCCAATCAATTTCCTCAATAGATGTTTAGAAAATAAAAATAAGACAAAGAATGTGTTATCTAAATGTACTAATAACTATTTTCAAAAAAAGAATATCTATATAACTTTAATAATTATAGTGATTATGCGAAAGAACGTTTGCGATTTTTTGTGTGTGTGTGTGTGTCTTCTTTTTTTTTAAAATTGACTTTCTTTAATTTTCAATTTCTATATATTTTCCTTTTTATCTAGCTAACCGAAAGTAATAATTACAGTACGCGCAAAATTGTATGTAAATCTTGTATGAACTATTTTCATTGGTTCATTGCACTTATCCATTTTAAGACGCTTTGACAACTTTTATTCCACCTGGAAGAAATTCTAATAAGAAATAATCTAAGAGATTATCTTACCATTAATGCATTTTTTACCTGTATATAAATATATTGATTACTGCTCTATCTGAAATAACACAAACCTGAGGAAATGTTATTCACTTTATCTTTTAACATTTTGTGAGTCATGTGGTCGTAGAATGTTTTCTATCGCCAGAGTATTATTGGTATACTAAAAAATAATCCTATAACCAGAGGGCACTAGTGGAAAAGATAGAATATATGTGTGTAATACTGCATGTTTGTATTTATACATTATATATACTGTACACACATATATATACTAAGATGTGAAATGGTTTTACTTTAGTCAAGTTGAGAATTTGTTGCATTTAAAAACTATACGTTTATAAATCCTGATAGCCTATGTTTATGCTCGCTCCTTCTGAAATCATCTATTTTTTATCCGTTACTTTTTTCCATCTTATCAACTCATTGTGCAAACACTTAAACATTTTTTTCCTTCACCTATTCCATTTTACTTTCAAAATTAAAACTTTATTTACATCTTACAGTAGATACAAAAGAAATCAATGATAGCATAAAATTATGTCAATAAAAAAGTTTCAATGTATACATATAAATGTGGTATGCAAACCATGTATATAGAAAAATCAAAAATTGTATTATATCAACAACATAGTCTCAAGAGCTGCACAAGAAAATTATGATAGGTAATTAATGTAAGTATGAAAGAAACATAAATAAATATAAATATAATCAAAGATTACACTAATGCCTTAAGGCAGTGCATCATATGTATAATTAGATAGGAATATAAAGTAAGTCAAACCTATTCCATTGATTAATGACTATCCTGGCCCAAAGAGTAATGAGGACTATAACAATATTTACTTGTTGATATAGGTAAATTAATTATACAGTGTGGAACTAATGCAAAGTTTATGTATTAAATATATAGGATGTATGAAAGATCTACATAGTTAAAGTTTAGATTATTCTTAGGTGAAAGATGGGATATATTATTTATTCAGTGGATGGGAGAAAGTTCAAGTTTTAGGCCTAAGAAATACATGAATGAATTAAGTCTCTAGCCTCATCTGGCTCCAGGTTTGGTCAATTAGCCAAGGCTGACAAGTTTGTTTGTCCTCATCTTTTACCTTGTAGAGGATTTGAAAAATCAATTAACCATTGAGTCATCACAGCCATGATCAAATATCATGCTACATCTGGTGGTCCAAATTGTGAAGTTAATGAAAGTGGCCAGTCTTATTGTTCTGAATTGACCCTTTTTAATTGCGGTCTTAAGAGAAATGTTAGCTGGGTCATTGCCATTTATCAGGTCTAATGCTATATTACGGAGATAAGTCCACGAATCACATTGATCCAGAATGTGGTCAATTGACTCCTCCTGTTTGTTACATAGGGGACAAAGGGGGTTGATGTTGTAACCCCTTTGGTAGTGGAGAAAGGCCCCAGTGGGGAGTGCTCCAAGGATGATTTTTATTAAAAAATCAACAAATTTTGGACTCAGTTTGATTAAATTTGTTAATTTGGAAAATCGAGAGATTTCTATTGGGATTATATTAATGGATTTAGTTTTTCCAGGAAACATTAATCGATAAACTTCCCAATATGATAATTTCCCCTGAAAAAGGGAACCTGACAACTGGAAGTTTTGAATAATCATATTCCATTTTAAAAGAGAAATGTTTCATTAGTTTCCCATTAGCATCAATTTAACATAAGCAAAGAGTAAAAAAAAAGTCTCTACTTATTTTGCTCTTTTTGGTTTCTGCTTCCCATACAACTTATACTGTTTCCCTTTCAGCATCCTACATTCCAAAAATACATAATCTCCTTTACATCTTTGCATAAAATGGCTTACAATTAAATTTTTTATTCCATTTCCATTTGTTTTCCTTAGTGTCCATAATTGCTATTTTTTATTGATATAACAATAACTTTAAATTAGTTTTTAAATTCTTGTTACTGCCCAAAACTCGATATATTGTTTCTTAGTCAATTTATCCACCCTTTTTATCCATCCCATAATAATAAAGTCTTAATATATTCTTAACATGTCTATCACATGTATTGCATATAAAAATACAAAATGAAACCTTTTTCTAATGACCTTTGCATATTATAAAACCTTTTGACTCCAATGTGTCCTTTATCCTTTTAATATAACCCAATAACACACTGGTTTTACTCATCGATTTGATATTTATATATGTGTATGCGTATATGTATGTGGGCAACTTCTCACCAATTTTTGGTCTCCATTTAATTTTCCTAATTAAAATAAAATCTTTGCATGGCTTAATGCAATGGTAGAATATCATACTCCAAACCTAAGATCTTGGATTGATTCCAGTTCTGGCATTTCTGGTTCTTGAACTTCTTATGAAATCCCAAGCAATAAAGACCTTAAAAGAGACATGTGGTTTGAGTAAAAGATAGAGTGTCAGAATCTGGAGAAAATGGGTCTTTGAATCAATTCCTGTTCTCACATTTCTAGAGCTCAAACTTCTTATTAACTCCATACAATTAAATACATTTCTTTTTTTTTTATTAAAAAAAAATCCATATAATATTTTCTTGAATAACCTTAATTGCTATCCATAATTTATCATGCAACATAAATATATTTAAAAGCTATCCATTCTAGTGCCATCTAGTGTAAGCTTAAATAATCAGTGACTACCACATGCATATAAAGTTCCTACCCTTACTATTAAAATCTCTGACTTCTGTATGGTTTCTGGCTTTCACCTCTATTATGAACAAAGTTTTGGAATTCATAAATCCATATAATTATTCAAGCAGGTTGCCTTAGATCCAAAATTTTAGGTTGATTCAAACTCAGCTTTTAGTCTAGGCAGATAAATTGGAGTTAAAAGTATTTGATGGATGCATGTCTGTATTCCTTCCAACTTTGAATACCAAACCTTATTGATGAAAACAAAAGTTGGAAACAGTTTTGGGAATGAGGATTAAAAATTGATAGTAATTTTCTATGAATTTAAAAATCACTGATTACTTAGATTGCACTAGATGGCACTAGAGTGGAGAATTGTCCTTGCCTTATCATATAGTTTAAGCTGGGAAGTTTGTTTATTTGTTGTTTTTATATACGTATTTCTTTTTGTATTCTATCTTTTAAAAAATGGATTATATGGTCAATAAAAAATGTTCCATTTCAAATGTTAAAGCAATACCCTTTTGTATTTTTTGACTCAAATTTAATTTCCATTTAAGGCTCATATAAAGTACTAATATTGAAACCCTTCCATATATCCTTAATAAATTGCATTTTTTAATTAAATTTTTTATAAGTTGACAGTTTCGACTGTTCAACAGACTTCTTCACAACTAAAAATATACAAATTATTGTACAGTCATAAACTTTCAGATTAATTAAGGAGATTTAATATGATCTAAAAAGATCATTGAGAAAAAGGATATTTTTATACAACATTTCTATTTAACAAAGCATCTAAATACCTATACTCTTCCACCCCACTTTTCATTAATCATTAACATCTTGCACTTTTCCTCACTGAGCTCAGTTATCAATTTCTTTCTCATCTCTACACACTTCTTAAATAATAACACATTTATTGCATTATTGTTGAACCATAATATCTATATTTTGTTTCTAGTTTCCCTTACAAATATATAATAGCTCATGTTTTGCTGACAAGCTTAGATTAGAATAAAATATTCTTTTTTATGCATATAGTAACATATATAAATTACCCCACATGGTTTGGCACAGTTGGTAGAATGCCTGCTTTGAGATTGGGAGATTCCAGGATCAATTCTGGCACTCACACTTCTGGGGTTAGAATTTCTTATGAACTCTCAAGAAATAAAGCCATACACATATTATATATATTGTAACTATATATTTGGCCCTGTATGCTAAATATATATTTTGCAATATGTTAAAAAAAAAAAATTTATAATAAATAAATTTCTCTATTATTATTAAACTATAAAAGTTTTAAGCTAAATGTTTTGATATTATTTATTAAAATAATTTACCTGGCCTATTTAACACTTAAATACTTAGGGAATACTTAGATTGTTTAATCTTTGTTTAAAAGTATAAAGTTACTATTTTGAATCTAAAAAAGAGTTAATTTAGAGCTTGCCATGTTTTAAGTAGTTGCAATAGAAAAAGTTATGTTACTTGGTATAAAACATGATTATTTTATTTTGTTAAGATCTTTGTTAGTTTTTAAAATGTTAGTTTGTAAAAGAGTATTTCAAATCAGAGTCTAGAGATATTAAGTTTAAACCTAAATAATTGGAATAAATTGCAATTTAAATAACTTTCAACTTGAATAAATGTCAGAAACTAATTTAGCTTCATTATTTTAAAATCTTGATTATATATTATGTACATGCAAATGTGTGCATGTATTTGAATACAAGGAAAATTAAAAAGTATTTATTAAAAGTAATAACATTTTTAAAAAGGGTACATTTAATAATCAACATTTAATAATCATAATATTAAAAAATAGCTTTTAATTAGTATAAGAGAAAGAGTATATTTTGAGTCAAAATATTTGATTTAATAAAATATAGGTAACTAATTTATTAGTGTTAAATCATTTATTTAATAATTAAATTGTTAACAAATTCATTATTAGGATAGATGTCACATGACTTAATAGTCTGGATTGATAAAGGTCGAGGCTAAATTAACCAATTATGAGAGAAAAAAATATGCTAATAATTTAATATTATGATAAATTACTAAGAAGAAATTGGTTTATCTGTATCACATTATAGGAAATGCAGTAAAATATCATGATGTACATGTATGTATAAAAGAAATACAGGCAATTATAAAATAATCTTATTATTTAATTACTTGACTTCACTTTAAAATTAAATTGATTGGTTTTATTTAATTATTAATTTTTTAAAGTCAGTTTAAAAATTTTAAGTTTGATTCTTTATAATTTCCATAACTGAATAAAATATTAAAAAGTCATCCATTACAATATTATTCCTAAAGCATATGTTCAGCTGGCTCATCAAGAAATAATATAAAGATGTTAAAAATCCTAGTAATTTTCAAAAGAAGTCAATGGAAAATGGAGCACACTTGAAGAAAAGTGTGTTATTTTATTCTTATATTAAAGTATTTGCTGTAACAATTATCTTTGACAATTTATCTGCTCATTTAATTATTTATTAAAACTAATTTTAATTGCTAAGAAAGTTATTATATTTATATCAAATTGTATATGAAAATGATGAACTACTATTTAAAGTATTGAATTTATTAACAGGAAAAAATGTAACAATTATTTAGACTTGTATTATAAAATTATAATGAAAGATAAGGTCATAAAAATTAACCTTTTAAATATTTTGAAAAAAAACTATTCGGGTATTTTCATGCTGAGACAAATAAGCTAATGTCAGATTAACATAATTATCCATTTCAAGTTCATATATCTATTCATTAGAACAGTTTTCTAAATTTCTTATTTGCTTTAAATATAGTATTTTAAATTTAAAAAGAAGTGATTTAAACTTATGTCATCATAGTACTTAATACTACTAAAATATCAACTTATAATATGAAACTTTATAAAGAATAGTTAATTAATATTCTCTTTCTGCTCATTTCTCCTTCAATTCAAATTTGTTATAAAACAACTGTATATTATTTAAAATATCTACTATCACCTCTTGTTATCTTTAAATTTGTTAAATTTAATTGCAAACATTTTCTCAAAAAGTTTATGCTATAAATTTTCATATATGAGCTTTCTCTGCCTTAATGAAAGACTATATATTTCAATACCATTTTAAAAAGATAACAAAAAAATCTTAAATGAAGAGATAATTTTCCCTATAAAGGGAAAAGAACTTTAATCTTAAATCTGAAGAGTATAATATTTACAGTATATATTTTTGGTCTATTTCAAATTATTTGTAGTTATAAATTAAGTATTGTAATATTATTATAATTATTTATGATGGTAGTGTCCAAAAAATAGAATTGAGTGAAAAAGATTATTGTATGAGTTAATTTTTACTATTATTCTGGAGTTCTCTGATCCAAGGTATAGCAGCTTTTATATATTTGATACAAGTATTTATAAACGAAAGTATTAAAATGTCAGTGTGTGTGCGTAAGAATTTTAGATAGTTTATAAATTGAATGATGTCATCATTATGCAATCACAGCTTTGTCCATGCACACATAGTATTTGACTGAATTAATAGGTTGTATGCATTTTGTATGTGTATGCGAGATGTATATTTATTTATTTATTATTATTATCAGCTCTATGTCTTATACTATTAGTTGCATTCCTTTATGTAATTTTAGGTGGATATTATATTGCTTTTTATTTGCATTTAGCTTCTCAATGAGGAGAGTATAGCTTCTTTAATTGGCCCTCCCTGCACATAATTATGGGGTGCCCATTTATATTTTATTTACTAGTATTTTCATTATCCACTTTGTCATATAATTTCAATGTTAAAGTGTATTCTAGTATATTGCAAATACATAAAGACATGTTTATCTTATAATTCATTATTAACTCTGCTATAAGTTTAAACTTACAATATATTATAAATGTTCAGCGTATTTATTTCCTCACTCCAACATATATATTATTAGGGTTATATAAGTGTACTATTTATCTTGTATAATATTTGTCGCTATCTTTTTAAAATCTATAATGTATCTCCACATTGATTTTTCAATCCTGTTTTGGTCATGAGAAGTACGTAATGTCTTACTAGTAGCTTGGATATAGGCATATAGATGTGTTATAATGTTTGAAATAAAGACCGTGTTACGTAGATGGGAGAACTTTCAGTTAATGATAATTATTTATGTTATAAATTTTTAGGAATGTTTTATGAAAAATACATTCATGAGTAAAATGTGTTAATATTTGTGAGTATAATATATTAAATTAGAAAAAAAAAATGCTTACTGTAAATAAATATTATATTGTATAGAATATATTATTCTATTGTATAGAATATATTATATGTTGTAAATAAATATTTTGTGCTATTAATTAAATACGTTTATTTTTCATTGACACTATTGCATTATGACATTTGTTACTCAGAAAATCTACTTTAATAAAGTTTTCATTATTAATTTTTTATGAGTACACGTCGATGGTCACATAAAATTTATTTATCTGCTTTACTTATTACTCATTTTTATCTGTATGCTAGAATTTACTTGTTTTCAAGTTTATTCATTCAATTTTCTTATTATTTATACTATCTGCATTCTCAGAAGATAAATGCCATGTTATTTGTTGAATTTGGTAGAAATGAAATAGTTATACTTGAATAATTTGAAAATATTTAAATATTTGAGTACTCTATTATTGTGTAGTTTCACATCCTCTCTCTTAAAAATATTAATGTTAAGCATAAAATTAAGAAAAGAATATAAAATGTTTAATGTATAGCTTAAATATCAGTTATCACATTTTAAAAGTTTAAAGTATATTACTGTTGTTTAAAGTATATTACTGTTAGCAATTTTCTTGTTCCAAGTGCATTGTAAATTTGAACCCTGAGATAAAGACATTTTAAAACCTAAAGATGAGATGTTTTAAAAATTGTAAAAGAACCAATGTTTTAAATAAAGTAAAAATAAAACCTGAGATAAGTTTTAATTTAATATAAGAACCTTATATATTAGTAATTATAATTAATTATTATTTTGTCTAAAAGAGGACACATACTATGGTGTTTCATAAATCCATAGTTATTATTGTACCTGTTTGTGTAGTCTTTGATTCCAGATTTTGTGCCAGGGCAGCATCCTAGTTTATGAAGATTACTATATATATATATATATATATATATATATATATATATATATAGTAATCTTCATAAATATATATATATATATATATATAGTAATAATTCAAACAAATATATTTAGCACAGTATTCAATATTGTATTGAATACTGTGTTAAATATATTTGTTTGAATTATTATTATATGATTTAAAAATACAGACATTTAATGGTTGTAGTTATATATATATATATTGAACCAGATTGATTTCCGATTCAATGGTGTTATTACAAAAAAGAAATTTATTAAGCTTTTAATTTTCATTAAACGTTTAAGGTTTAAATTTTCATTATTATTTAAAAAGAGTATGTGTATCAAAATACACATGCGTTTATCTGTAAAACGGATCATTTCAATGTTGATCGATTTATTTAAAAATAGTTTTCTTGTACCGCTTGTTTTTAAATCAATTTGATTATTAAAAACAAGCTGGCTAGTTAATTACATTCCTGTTGCTTTTATTTTAATTATTGTAAATTAATTCTAAAGGTGAAGATTTGATGTTTATGTAGTTGTTTTCATTTCAATAATACCTGGGTAAAATTCTTAGATTAGATTGAGCTGGAGATTAATATTTACCCTGCCTTAGGCATAGCATTCAACAACAAGGAAAGTGTTTCGCGGGAAATGGAGCGAGGTATAAATAGCCCTGAAAATTTGGACAGTTAATTAATTCATTATTCTTAACTGGACAAGCTGTTTCTCAAGTGAAAGTTTATATCAGCTCGGACATTTAAATTTTTAAAGAAAATTAGTTGTTATTAAATCCTTTTGCTTACAACAAGATGACAAATACTATACATGTTATCACCACCCAAATGGCTTGCTAACTTAACAAAAGACGGATCTCTAACTTCCAAATTTGCTCCAGTAATGCCTTAAACATCTAAAAGAAGCTGGAACCTCTTTACCTCTACCTTGCCACTGTCTAAGAACCTGAAAATGAACTAAAATAATAGTGCACACTCTATGTGAACATTGTTTTTATCGAAAGGTAACTATTTCCTTTTTTATTCTTCCCAGGGTAAATTAATTCTCATTAAATCTCCACTCAGTCTAATTAAAAATGTGTATTCATAAGCTTAAGTAATCTATTTAGTCTCATATTTAATATTTGCCGTGTTTTCCAGTATCTTGTAGTGTATCTTGGAATCTTAGTTTTAAGATT
This sequence comes from Epiperipatus broadwayi, assembly GCA_028023455.1. Classification (NCBI taxonomy): domain Eukaryota; kingdom Metazoa; phylum Onychophora; class Udeonychophora; order Euonychophora; family Peripatidae; genus Epiperipatus; species Epiperipatus broadwayi. The sequence goes on from JAQFVV010000647.1 coordinate 105,937, forward strand.
CCCAGTTACTTTCAATTTATGTTTATTGGAGAATGACGAGTGAGTTTTCCATTTTTATGTAAGACTTTTATAAATGCTTTGGTAGTCATGCCTTTTAAATACTTACCTGTAATTATGTTATTATTCAATAATTAATTTTAAACTCTGTGTTTGCCCTATTGCTAAACCTCCAAAAATCTTTTGGCTGGCGACTTTATTATCTAATTTTCCACAGGTGGAGATTTCGTTTCTTATATCTCTGAAAGCAGAAATTAGAATTGTGTTTTTCTTTGTAATTTTATAAGTCATCAGTAGGAAGATAAAATTTATCTCTCTTTAAATTACAGGTGAGTGATACTTTCATTCTGCTAAAGTATTTAAAACTTTTAATATTTTCGTACTCATGTGCACTCTCTGATAGATTTATTTTTGTATTTATTACGTGTGCTTTAAATTTATCAAAGCGTGTACTCAGAATTTGTTTGTAATTCATTTTCTTTAATTGCTGGGGCAGACGTAACTGGTTTTCTAATGATTTACTTGTCTCTTATTGAGACCTTTAATTATTAATTTTAGAGTAATTTTTGCCAATCGTTTGGCTGGGATTCACCAGTTTTAATTGTTTTACTTTATTTCAATCATATTTTTCAGTTGTTCTTGAGGTGGATCAATCACCGTTATTTTCAACATAATAATAGGTGCAGCTCATATTGACATAAGGACATTCGGGGTCTGACCAATTTTTTTTGGACCTCAAAAAGCTCATTGGTGCTGGTTTCTTTGATCTGTTTCAAGGGCATATTGTTTAAATATCTGAAAATGAGAACCAATGTTTGGGTGAATCCTCTGCTGAATAAAATTTGCTTCCTCCCTTTATAATTCATTTATTAGAAGATCAGTCAATCTGTCATAGCTTTGCCTTTTGTATTTCTGGTACACACCTGAGTTAACCCTATTTATTGCATCATAAATAAATTATATTTCATAATTTATTTTCTCTTAATAAAATTTTAGAATTTGTTTAAACTTAATTTGGCTGATGTTTGTCTTTGTGCTTTTGTCTCAATTGTCTAAACAATTTAAGATCTCTTGTGTCTCCCTGAGTCTAGTCAGTGCAAACCATCATCATCATCTATTCTGATCACAGTAAACAAATTTTCCAGATACATAGTGATCTGGTGGCGCCCTCTGTATCAGAATAGATTGAGTATCCAGTTTGTAATGATCGAAATGAAAGTGAAGATCAAATCTAATTGCAAACACAATATCTGCTCTACAAGGGCGCCATCTAGGCATTTGAGCCTAGAAAAATTTATAGAGTAGGCAGATATGCGCCGTTAAGATTCCACTTTATTTAAATATTCAGATCGTTAGCCCAAGTCACTAGCTCATTGGAGTAGCAGAGATAATAAAATATAAATTTTATATCTTAAATATAAAAGAATAAAAGCCACTGCCAGAAATTAACACATAAAAATATTTATTTACGCACATATAAAATAATATTTAAATTTTGAGGAATAAATTTAACGTTTATAATTTTATATTGAGCTTTAATTCTAAATTTAAGTAGATTGCCAATAATGAGTTTACTATTTATTTAGAGGGTCGAGTATGAATGGACTACATAGGTCTGCATTTGAAAGGAAAATATTCTTCCCTGATTTAACCTTAGGCAACAAATTTCTCAATCAACTGGCGCCAATCCATCTGATACATTCATGTATTCAATGTAGCATGATACGACAACACAAAATACTATATGGTCAGGAATGTACATCTGAACAATAAGTAGAAATAGAGAAGACATTGACTCTCCACCACAGGAATGTGACATCTGTTGGCAAGTAGATCAATAAACAAAAAACTCCATAGGAATGGACTGCGGTCTTCTGCCGACTTACAAACCCATCCATAGGCAAACAGAGGGTGTGTGGCATATATCTATAATCCTGCCCGTAGCGGACCTCATACTACATCTGTACTTTGACATGTTCGATCTATTACGTTACTCATAGATAATAAATATTTAAG
>JAQFVV010000647.1:108449-215316 GCA_028023455.1 Epiperipatus broadwayi
CTATTACGTTACTCATAGATAATAAATATTTAAGGAGGGAAAATATATTTCTATGGACTTAAGAATTTAAATGTCAAATATACTTATAACTATGATCAAGTCTAAATTTAATTCTAAATAAAACTATAAGGTTAAGTTTTTAACTGGTTGATCAAAAGAGCCACATTTCACATATTAAATCATTTAAATAAAAAAAATAGGATTTCGAAACAGCGCAGAAAGTTGACGCTATAAATAAATTACACGAAGATTTTCAAATAATATCTTCTTAAAATATACATGAAATTAAGTGCTCACTGTTTCGAAATTTTGGCATATAAAATATCATAAGCATTAAGATAAAATAAGCAAAGAAATATAGACACAACCGCAGTGATATAACTTTAAACTAAATAATTTATTTTAAATGAAAGGAAAATATAAATTACTCAGATTATTTAAACTTTAACAACATGAAATTTCGGATAGCAATTGACATATTTAAAATATTAATTAAATGGATTTAAGTTTTGGTTACATTTAGCTTTATCATTATTTTAAAAAGAAAGTTAGCTAACTTATATAGATATATTTACATAAAGAATTACACAGAATTACACAGAGCTCTGCGGTTTGAAAAATAAAACGGTACCGGTATGATTTATCTGCAAGTTCTTGGCTGTTGGTGTGGTTTAGTTTGACTGGGCGGCATCATCTTTCTCCTTATGTTAGGCTCGTCTCTTCTATCGGCATGATGGTGGTTTAGGCATTTCGACGAGAGAAACCCCGTTCTCCCGCGGAGTAACAGCAACAAGATGCCCGCTTTGAGCCGGACATGTTAAACTTTAACAATTGTGAAGACTGGCTACAACTCTCACTAACAATATGGCTGTCCATCTTGTTAAAAATACAGAGTATTTATATGTTTTCCTTATCGGAATCTCCCGCCTCAAGACTCACTAAACTCAGGAATTTAATTAAGTGTTTTTCAATTTATAATTCAGATCTTAGATAACTTATGTTAGAAACATTCCATAAGCTATTATTATAATTAAGATTTTTCGTTGCAAACAATTGTCCAATTTAGATTTAAAAATAACTTAATCTTATCTAAGGGGATTTTAATTAGTAAATTTTTAACTAGTTTAACTTTTTACGAATTCCAGGTGTGGTCATTAATGACACTTGTTTACAACCAAAAATCTTTTAATTACTTGACCAGCTTTTATTTTTAATCTTACATAGAAACTCTTTCTATTTAAAAACAACCTTTTAACATTTTTTTTAAAACGAAAACATTTTTAACATATTTATTAAAAATAATTTACAAATATATTTTGATATAGCTTTTAAATATATTTTCGAGAAACTTTTCTCTGAAATATATTTAAAACAAGAAATCTTTTAACAATTTTAAAGAAACATTTAATAGTATTTTTAGATAACGGCTTTTACATGTTTTAAATCATGTCTTTCTTCTATATAGCACAGATTATATATCTACATACGAAATTACAATATTAAACAACAAAATTAATAATTTACTCTTAACTTAAATAATATAATAAACATTTTTAGAAATATTAAATAATTTTAGGACGCTATAATTTTACTAATCCTATCTAATTATAGCGTTCGTTCGCACGTAAATATATAATGCTGTTTAGACAGACATGAACTAATTTTAAATTTATTAACATTTAAATAGGTTCAAACTTAGCACAGATGAGAGTGTCATTAGGTTTGATGGTGAAACGGAAAGGGATTGGAGATTTCCGTTTCATATCCGAATACTTGGGACAAAAAAAATAACAAAAAAAAAAGGAATTTACTTACAGTTGGCTATTAAATAATTTGATACGCTTTTTTTTTTTTTTTTAGTCATAATATTAAATCAATTAAGCTACCACATAGAGATGAAAACATATAAACCCAATTGCCTGCTACCTTCTATACCGAGGAATTTCATACATATTAGACAATCAATTATTACAAAAAAATAAATACGACTAAATTAAAAGTTTAAAAGCAAACCACACAAAATAGAATATTGACAAATATTTACATTAAACAAACTTTTATATCCTACTGGATATACGTCAATTAATATGCAATGGGATGTTAATTTTATATATATAATAATAATAATTTATAAACTATATAATGATAAGGAAAGGTAGATCGTAACAAATATATATATATTTCATTTAAATAGGATATGGTGGTACATTAATTAACTCTTCTTTATCTGACATAAAACAGCACCCGAATATAATGTCATCCTCTTCATCTGATGTCCATCCATATCCCTCATACTCATCTTCCCATCTCAGAGTCGGTTGTGCTGGGTGCATTTCTAGACTCCGTGCAAACTCACTTCCTTCGTAAGGTATTTCATGGCTTAGTTCGACCTCATTTTCCTTTAACTTAGAATCTCGACCATCTGGGTCATTGTGCATGGCATAAAATTCTCTTATTTCTGGTCCCAATTCCATTGTAGCGTTCTCCACTTGGATCTCAGCGTGCGAAACGTCTGGAGGTTCCTTCTTATTCTTATCACTCTCCTCCACCACTTCCTGTGTAAATTTGACATTTTTTTCATTTTTGCTAGTCTCCTTCGAAATAGCAAGTGATTCTCCCCAAGCCTGGTCCTTCTTCTGTATTCCCTGCAAGTCCTCTTCCAACGCAATTTGCTCTTGGTATATAAAAAACCTATTATTTCCCAAATCAATCCGACATCTGTGCTGATTCAAAAAATCACTCCCTACTACCAAACTATATATTAACTTAGCCATGACTAAAAATGTGTGGCCTAGAGTAGTTTGACCCCACTCCAACTCCAACCATACTTGCTGTCTTTCGGTCTTGGTCTTTCGACCGTCTGCTAGGATTATGGCCAATGCTTTCATCGGCAACGTCGGTATATCAGGCATCTGTTTTTGCACCTCGGTCAGCCATTCTTTTGACACGAATGACACTTGGCTACCTGTATCCAACAATGCACATACTTTCATTTCGCCAGCTCTTACTTGCACTATAGGACATGATTTAAGTGGAACTTCTGGCCGGGTTTCATCTAAATCAATGATTACAGATATGATGGAATCCGCCATCGCTATGTTCCCTTCTTTATCCACTGGACTCCGGTAGGAGGAACTGACTAACGGGGTCCCCAGTGGTTTAACGATGTCTGGGGTCTATAGCGTTCTTTTACTCTCGTTTGATTTCGGGATTCCCATCTAGGTGACCTACTAGTCATCATCATTTGACATCTTGGAGGATCGATTCACCGCATCTTCTCTGGTGGTTCTTTAGGTCCTGGTGTGAAATCAATCATTGTTAGAAACCCTACCATGTCTTCTATTGTCCTACTCCGACAACCCATCATTAGTTGTTGTATTCGATTAGGCATGTTTAGCTGGATAATTCTGATCATCTGTGTCTCGGTGAATGGGAAGGCAGTCAAGGATCGGAGAGAAGCTATCTGCCTCAGAAAAAACTGAGTATGGGTTTCCTTTACTATCGATCCATAGGTTTCCCTGAGTATACTATGGTAGATACCCTCCTGGCGCTCCTCACTCCAAAACGTTTTGTGCATGGCATCCGTATATTGCTCAAAATTTTGCGGCTTCTCATTACAACAGTCCCACCATGATTTGGCATACCCATATAAATAGTGTATAGATAAAGCTATCTGATCAGCCACTGGGATTTTCTGAAACCTGAAAAGTTCCCTCAAACTTTCTAAATGGGCCTTTGGATTTTCTCCCACTTCTCCTTTGAAAGATTTTACTTGAATAAATTTTGCTAAACTTATGTGGCTACCTATTGATGGAATGCCCAGTCCAAGTGTCTCTGCATCTAACTCACTGCTATCTGGGGTGGCTATCTGCTCATTTCCTTTGTTTATGACCCTTTCTGCATTGACATTTCTTTCCTCCTCTCTAAGAATATCTTTAGAGTCCCCCACTGATAGTTTTCTTTTGCACGGGTTCTCGGCTAAATGACTAATGGCTAAACTGTTTTCTATGCTTTCTTTCTTTGCTCCCTTCATTTCAGCGAGGTCTTTTCTTAATTCTTGAATAGATTCTGCTATACAGTTCTCTTCCTCGGCTGCTACTTGACTTCTATGAGCCAGGCCTTCTTTTAAATCATATATTTCGTCCCAGATCTCACTATGTGTGTCTTCATACTCCTGAAACTTCCTGCTAAGATCTGTCTCCATTTTATTGAATTTCTCCCCTATATCCCTTTCTTGATGCTCAAACTGCTCCCCCATGGCCCTAATTTCCTCTTGGATTTTCACCACTTCATTTTTATTTTCTGTCCTGGTTGTATCCAGCATTTCGGTGAATTTAATTCTGTTGGCAGCTAAAGGATACTTCCTGCAGGCCTTTACACAGCATTTCTTTGAAGTCTTTCCTAATCTGTGCTGTTCCTTCCTCACATCGCCTGCCCAAAGCTTCAAAACGTCGTTCCATTTCGAGATTATTTCTATGATCTCTCTCTTCTGCATCCTGTCTGCTTGTTGCTATTTCCATTTTAATTTGTTTCAATAATGACTCCATCATTGAGTTCATATTCCAGCATTCTTTCTTAATTTCTTCTATAGGTCTCTGTTCAGATCCCGTGGTGTCTGACTTTTCTGACATGGCCACACTTTGATGTATAGATGCCTTGTCCCTAATCTGGCTCATACTCGCTTCACCTTCCTTGTCTCCCTCTGTGCTGCTACTCTCTTCCATAATTTCTTTTCCCGATCTTAATATAATACCCCTACACATTCCTTCTTTTCCTGTTTTCCCTTCTTCCCCTTCGCTCACTACTTCCCTTTCTTCTTCCATACTATTATCCATTTTAATATACTAACAAAAATTTTTTTCTCTTTTTAATGGCTCAATTTGTTTTTGCTAAAGTCTCTTGGTTTTTGTTTGCTTTACTAACTCGGCTAATTGCTGTACTCCACAAAGAAAACGATCTGTCTCCTACTCATCTCAACACCTATGCCTAACTCTATTAATACACCTAACTTCTCGCTATACATTCGCTTGATGCCCACCCAACATTTAACTAACAGTGAAATAAATTTAACATATATAACAACAAAAATTATAAAATGCAACTCACCCTTGGCCTCTTGCAGCTGTTTTTCTTTTTTAAATTTTCCACGGTTCATGGTTATAATTTAATTTACATGTCTGTGCTAGTTTCGAACCTTTAAGATTTGATTTGACCTTACATTTATTTCCTTCTCTTTCTCGTTCAATCCAATTCATAAAACATAAAACAAATAATAGACCCCCCTTTTTCTCTCTTTACTCCTGATGACAAAATTTATGTGAGAACGATTTGACATTTATTCAAATCATCCTCGAGCGCCAGTCACAGTGAGCAAGAAAGTTTACACAACATATATTAGAAATCCCCTTAAAAATTCTACTATGCATCTATATAAATACTTTTTACATAATAAAATAATAATCTATTCAGAGTATGGAACTAATTGACGTTCAAACTCAGGAAAAAATCTATACATATACATTATTTTGGAAAACGAAAAAAAATTAATTCAAAATCATTAATTTTAAACAAAAGAATTTTATCTCTATACTCAATCTCCTCAGGGGTGGAAATAAGTTACACAAACCCCGGGGAAAAATACTACATATATATTATTCATTATTATTTATAATGGAAGGCAAAAAAAAACATATGTATATATTAAACGCTCTACAGAGTATTGGAATATCGAATAGTCACACGATGGGCATCCAACCCGGTGAAAAAAAAATCTTACATATATACATTATTTAAAAAAAATTGGACTCAAAATCATTAATTTTGACCAAAAGAATTATATATATATACTCCATAATCTCTTCAGGGGTGGAAATAAGTTACAAGCCCCACGTTGGGCGCCAGTTGTAACAATCCAGAGAATGAGACATAATGTAATCTGCACTACGGGGCGCCATCTAGGCATCTGAACCTAGAAAAATTTATAAAGTAGGCAAATACGTCAGTCAAAAAAAAATTTTTTTTTTTAATATTTTGGTTCCGGTCGTTAGCCCATGTCACTAGCTCAGTGGAATAGCAGAGATTAAATAATATCATATCTTATCTAATTAGATTTCAACATTAAAAAAATAAATAAAATAAGCCACTGCCAGTAATTAACATACAAACATTTATTTATGCACATATATATAAGATTTAAAATTATTTTAGTATTAGTTTTACATTTTAACATTTAACATTATTTTTAACTTTGATTTTTAACTTTAATTTACATTTAATTACTATTATATTCTAATTTTACATTTTAATTAAGTTCGCACAGATAAATTTATGAAAGCTTGTTTATAATGTTGAATATAGAGCGGTTACATAGATTTCATGGTCAAAAACATTTCAAAGTAAACATAAACGATCAAAATACAAAATTATTGATTACTGACAATTGCGGAGGGAAATTTATACGTAACCCATTAGTATTCACCATAAGATACTTGCATTGTCACCAATAACTTAAAAGACATCCGAATAAATACATTTTAGATACTCACCGTAAGGTATCATTATTTATCGAATGTCTATATATTTTGATCAAATATGAAAACCCAAAACATACTTAACCGATAACCAATCCATGCAAGCGTCTATAAACAACTTAAATTTAATGCATTTTTATTTAGGGTCAAGTATGAATAGACCACATAGATTTGCATTTGAAAATAAAATATTCTATCCCTATTTAACCTTAGGCTAAAATTCGCAGTCAAACTTGCATCAATTCATCTGATATATCGATGTATTCAATGTAATAAAATACGACAGCACAAAAGGTTAAGGGAAGAAATTGCCTCTTATGAAATAGGAATATTACATCTATCTGCAAAGAAGAGCAATAAAACAAAAAACTCCATAGAAAGGAACTGCGGTATCCGACTTATAATTCCTTCCATAGGCAAACGGAAGTGTGCGGCGTATGAAGCGATTCTGCCCATAGCGAATCAATATTACATCTACTAATCACACCAATATATCCAATCCATTGACCCAATTTAACCATGAAACAAATAACCTAAGATTACCCTCCCCTAATATAACTTTACAAATCTATACAGCCATTCACGCCCGTTACCCTCCCCTAATATAACTTTACAAATCTATACAGCCATTCACGCCCGACTTAAGTTTAACATTGATATATTTTAATTTATCGGAAAACAGAAATCATAAATAAACTTAAAGAACAAAATTAAATAAATGGAAATGATATTACACAAATAAATAAAAAATACATCAAATAACATTTTAACTACTTTAGTCAGATAGGAAACTAATGCAATTATTTTAAAATACGAAAAGTTTTAATTTAATGTTCACTAATTGTAAAGTTCTTACGGTTTTAAACAGTTCATCTTTATCTGTCGTTTGTAAGTTTGAATGGGAATTCCCACGCCATCCTAAGATTGGTATCCATTTAGCCATTGTTTTATTTATTCATTCAGAGGTTTTTTTAGTTTAATTGGTCCTCAATGTAGGAAACGATAGTTCATTTCTCCTTTCTTTAACAGCTGAAAGAATTGACAGTGCGTCTGTCAATTCCTTCACCTCCAACTTCGTACTACTACATATAGTCACATCGTAATAATCAATTTCCAGTCACTAAATAATAATTTCCAAATTTTCCTTTTATATTACTTTGAAAGATTGACTTAACATTACGTCATCGATGTGATGATCCTTTTCGTTGAGGTCCGATTTCCCAATGGATTTATTTCATTTGCTAAAAGTTTCTATTGTTTCCCTATCTGACCGATGTTTTTACATTTAAATGCCCAAGGCTGGTTTACATTTAACTAATTAACAATCATTTCCATTTCTGATTAATTAACCTGTTTTCCAAATCAAATATATATTTTTATCTCTAAATCTTTTTAAGTTTTTGTTTTTAAAATACCTTTTCTATTTTTAATACAGTTTTATTTTAATAATTTTTTTTTTATCTGTGCGATTTAATATATACGAGTTTAAGATGATATTTAATTTCAATTTTTAATTCTAAAAGAAAATTTTTAAATGCGAACTTTTTAATTTACTTTCATGTTTAATAAATAAAAAAAAACAACAATGTAACGAACGTCTGTGCTCATTACAATATATAAATTATGATTATAGTATAAACAAAATTTTTAAAAAATAATAATTATTAATAATAAATTAAAAGAATACATTTACATTATTTACTGTGTGTGTTCACTCATTAACATTCACTCAAAAAATAAAAATAATATTCTTATGAACTGTGTCTTCATTTTTTAAACATAAAGCGAACAGGGAAATGTCAGACTTTTAGTTTCTCAAGCCAATTTCTTTGCAATTAAAGTCTTTCAAAATGATATTTTTTTTATTCAGTTGTCTACTTTTTTATCCTATGGAATGTAATATCAACCTGTTATTGGCTGACAAAGTTTTCTCCTGTTGTTTTGATGTTTGTAAATCTGTATTAAATTCAGAATCTATATTTTGTATGCCATTACTCAGTTCAGAATCTCAGTAAACTCTTCAAATCATAAAATTTCTTATACAATATAAAAATGTTTTACAGTTCTTCTTTTTTTTTTACCAGAACTAAATCAGTAACTCATTTTATTGCATAAGAAAGATCCTTTTAATATTTTTTTTTTTAATTTTATAAAACTTCTATTTTAACTTTTGCAAAACCTTTTGTTATTTGAATGTAAAAAAGCATAGAATAAAATAGATGTGCTTTTATCATAATCTTCAGATACATTATTGAGAAGCATAATCACATACAGTGTGGTGAGATAAAAAAAATGGCTGTTGTCATATTGTAAAATGTATTAAATTCACAAATTTTAATACTTTTTATTTTTTGCTTATTTATTTTTTTTAAAACTGCATATAATTGAAGTAGAGACACAAATACAGTAAATATTCTGTTTTTATTGTATTTTCTAAAGATGCTATCTCATCTGCAAATAAGAAAGAGAGCTGCCATGTTAACTATTCTTTTGTTTTTCACAGCAGAAATCCTTCAGATGTCATTTATAAAAATTATCATTATAAGGATCATTAGTTATGAGTAAAAATCTCAAATTTGCAGACATATTTGCATGACTTTTCCTCAATGTATTTCTGTATATTCCATTATAAATGATCTCTATCAATATTCATGAATACCCTTCATGTTATGCATGGTTTCAAACAGTGATGGAGCAGAAGTCTATAAATCACCTCTGTGATTGGTCACTTTCAGTTCTTATAAATTCCTGATCAAATAAATGTTGAATATTTTTTCCTTGTGAACCATTTTGAATCTCCACCAAGATTTTATGTTTTTTTATTTAAATTTTAGTTTGGCATGTGTTTCATTTACTATAGATGTTATCACTATTATTTATGGCTCATTAGCAACATAATTTTTTTTTTTTAATATTAATTTGATATTTATACTGTACTATTTTTCTAATGTTTTTTTTTTAAAGCAGCAATTGCATGTGTTCATGTAATTACTAATATTTTGATTATTAAAACAGTCATAATTTTTAGTTTACTTTCTATAGTGTACTAATTGCTCAATTCAAAAATGAGTTCATCATCCTATATATCTTGTCTTTACTTAACCACTGTAGCAAAATGCATTTACTTGTCAATATCTTAACACTCAAAATTTATTTTACAAACTCAATGAACACTTTTTTAAAAAGTTTTTTTTATTATCAACACTTTCTTTCCTCTTTGTATTTAACAATATTATGGTATGTTTAAATTTTTTTCACAACCCTATATCTTTCAAAATTTACTTTATTCAATTCACTTCTTATTATAGATTCATTACATTTTTATTAATCCTATTCTATTTTCTGTTTTCTCAGTTATCTCATCTGGCACTTTCTACCTTTTCTTCAATTTGTTTCTGAATAGCCTCTTTATATTTTTTACATGCATTTATGTGTATCTATACATTCAAAAGTCTATAAATTCATTATTTTTTCAAAGGTACTACTAAATCTGCTTAATTTAGACCCTCCTTTCTCTTTCATTGATCACTACCAATTATTCTATACAGTTTTGCATCCAACTTTTGAGATATCCTTTATTCAACATAAAATAGTGTTTACAACTCTGACCTTTTGGTTCTCCATCAATTTTTTTTATATATTCTTATCGCTGTTTATTTAGTAATACATCATTAATAGTGTTTTAATTTCTAGTATAACCCATGTAAATTCTCTATTAAAAACATTGCCCCCCCCCCCCCCCAAGATGCTTATTTACTTCTTCAAGTCATCTACACTGTCACTGTGAATCAATGCATGTATTATATAAATTTTCAATTTTAATTCTCCCCATTTTCACATATTTCTTCACCTCCATTATAAAATATTTTTAAAATAATTTATATCTCTATATAAATTTTTCCAAATATTCTCATCTATTTTATTTTCTATTGACTTTTGAAACTGTTGTGTATGATTGTTTCTCTACTCACTGTTAATTTCATTCATATATGTTGCTATTTTCATGCACATCTCTAATAAATGATACTTCATCATTCAACTGCTAGCATGTCATATCTACTGCTGATACATCGAATCATTCTTCTATAAAAAAATCTTTCCCAACTTCTTTCATTAAGAAAAGTTATATCCTTTTTCAAATAAGTAATACTAAAGACTGATTTATTTTTAAACATTCTTTTCTTATAAAAACTTCCAGTATTCTTCTTAAAATGTTTTTTTTTCTTTTTACATCATTCATCATTTTGCCTTCATTGAAACTCTTCTTTGTCTTTATATCTTTTCATATTTCTATTTTCATCAGTCTATCTTTTATACTAACCCTTTTCTCTTTTCTGTTTAATGTAGTCATTTAATATTTTACTGCCTCTTTCTAATAAAAGTATCCTCTCATTTTTAAATAAATATTATGCCTAATGATATCAGTTCACTGAATATAATAAGTTCAGTTCAGATTCCGTTTTGTACACAAGCATTTTATCCTCATATTAATACCCAAATCTTATTCGAACTTATTCTGTTATTCAATAAACACATCACTCTTATCCATCCGTTCATCTTCTTCATACTCATAGTCAGTTATTCAAAACGAGTGTATCTTTTTGTTAACCCAGCAACATCAATATTTGATTTAGGATTAGGGTTAGGTAGAATTCGTTATTTGGTTTTTTTCTGCTAAGTAAATTTATCCACATCACTTTTGTCTTTTAATCATTTACTAATTCTAGCATTAATATTTGTAGTGACAATTTAAAAATGTTATTTGGTCAGATCAAAAAGACTTTGTATGTTCTTATCCACTATCATTTCATTCCAATGATAACTTCTTAAGGGATAAATCTAAAATATACGCATTTGGTACCTTCCATTATTTTAAAAAAATTAATCTTGCCACTTTGTCTGATATACTATCAATCTCCACAATGTTGCTTTTTTATTTTTATTGATAATAAATTCCATTCGATTATTGAATCTAATATTTATGCCTTTCTATTAAAATATTGTCTTTTCATTTTTCAACTAACTTCCCACAGTCCAATAAAGATATTAGACAGTTCTTCCAATTCTTGCAATCTTCCTTCACTTGAAAGTAATCAGGGTAGTCCTAGCACTTCAACTACCAACTATTACCTTGGTTGATGACTTTACAACCTCTTGGAAATAAAGACCATATGTTTTAGTTAAAACTATCAGAAAACTAAGAAGAAGAATTCTGCTGTTTCTTGATCTAAACAGAAGGATAAAAGATAATAAATTGACCATATTGGTTTATGCATACTGATATGTAGTCCAAACATATGTTTGTTTAAATAAACTCTTAGTAATAACAGCTTCAATGGCACAGACACTAGAATTTACTCCAGTCAGACTCCTTTAAGTTTTCAACAAGGTCTTTTTTAATTAACAGTGAACTACTTTCTTGGTCAGATAAATAGATAGATAGATGGCAATTATTAAATAAATAAGTAGATAGATATGAAAGTAGGTAGTTATAAATATAGATAGATATAGAGATAGAAACACAAACATATATATTGTACCGGTCAAAACATGTTTATCCTTCTAACATTAGCTGGAACTCACAAAATGCACTTCAAACCCAGTCAAGCCCGAGATTTAGGTCAGGGACCAGCCTAAATTTGAACCTACTCTCTAAGCCCCAGATCCAACACCTAATGAATAACATAATAATGATGGCACATGAGAATTAATTTTAATCCAGCCCACTAGCAAAGCATGAGAAGATGAGACATCTATTAACTATGGCTAAACTAATATATATATATATATATATATATATATATATATATATATATATATATATATATATATATATATATATATATATATAAGCATGGCTGTACTTTTAGAAGTGGAGAAAAGAGGAATTCGAACTACTCAGACAAGTTGGATAATAAAAATATAGTTTAATATAATGACAAATTATTATACATTATGACTTAGTTGTATACATTAATGTGTGCGTGAATGAGCAATCGGTAGATGATTATATAGTGTCATTCACGCTAGTATTGCTCATATGCTCTTTTATTAGCTAAATAATATATACTATACATAAAACACACATCTTTTGTGGGTCCAATATTAAGATGCCAATCGATTATTAGAAAGAATTACATAATTTCCGATTTTTTTCTTCACTATTGATAACAATGTAATATTAAATACGCTTAACGTATATAGTGAAATTAAATTCAACGATTATATTAATATTTCTTAAGGCTAAGCACTTTCAGAGCTTTCACTCATATTCATAGCCTTTTAACGTAGTAATTTATGCAAATCTATGCAAGCTTATTTATATTGTCCATCTCTTTGAATGGAAAAGCTGTGTCTCTCCTGTTTTTGCTTTCAAATCTCTTGATTTACCATGCCTCTTTCACCTTCCTTTTGATGTCATTTCTTTCAGTTGTAATTATCCTAGCATTTGCAGGTTCGAATTCATGATTAGCCTCTATTTGGTGGTCCACAAATACTGAGCTGCCTTCGTTTGTTCTTAATACTCTTTTATATAAGTATTTATGTGAGCCACTCTGGTGTTTATAGTGGCCCGAGTCTCACCATAGTATACTGCACCGCAGTCTGCTTGAGGGCATGCCAACCTGTACACAACATGTGGTGTTGATTGTAGGT
The DNA here is from genome assembly GCA_028023455.1 of Epiperipatus broadwayi. Classification (NCBI taxonomy): domain Eukaryota; kingdom Metazoa; phylum Onychophora; class Udeonychophora; order Euonychophora; family Peripatidae; genus Epiperipatus; species Epiperipatus broadwayi. The sequence goes on from JAQFVV010000647.1 coordinate 121,634, forward strand.
CAATTTTGTCCTTAGATTGTTCAAATCCTGTTGGTGTTTGGAGGGGTTCGAAAACCTACTGTAAATTCATTATGCAATTTTTTGACAAGTTTTCTAGCAATATTAGGAATATATGGCAGACATATGCGTTGTTTTTTGTCCTTGCTAGGTTTGGTTATGTTTTCATAAAATGTTTTAATTCTTCTGTTGATGGCTATTAAATCATAACCAACCTTCATAAGATCATTAACATATTGGTTAATATTTATTCTTCTTTCTTCTTCATATTTGCACAAATGGTAATTCCTGAACAAAAAGGCAGAAAGCCCTGCCAATTTGTGGGCCCTCGGTGTTTTCGATTTAGTATGGATGTATCCTCTAATATTTAATGGTTTTACTTTCATGTTGTAATCAATGCATCTGTGTGTTCTAGTTATTATTAGGTCCAAATAATTAATTGTATTAAGCTCACTCTCTTCAGTGCAGTTAAATATTAAGTTGGTATGTGCCTGCAGTTCATCTTGAATGGCTGGTGCTGCAATGAAAATGTCATCTACATACCTACAATAAATTAATCCATGTGTTTGTTCTTGGAACCTTGATATAATCTTGTTTTCAAAATAACCGATTACAATACTAGCTACAATGCCACTCATGGGCAGTCCCATCGGCCATCCATTATTCATCCTATACCATCTATTTTCAAATGTCGCAAATATGTTCTCATCCAACCAATTCATGAAGTCAATGATAAACTCAATTTTCTGTTCAGGACAATGATTATTTTGAAGCTCTTCTTTAATTATCCTGATAGAACCTTTTCTATTAATCGATCCATAGAGTTCAGATATATCTATGGCTGCTATATTGAAACTGTCATTGATGGCTGCATTTTTAATTAAGTCTACAAACTCGAAAGAAGATTTTATAGTATATTTGCCAAATCCTATTAATTCTATTAACCACGAATTTATTAATTTTGCTGTGTTTGCATAATGTACACCTCCAAAGTCAAGCATTAGTCTTAATGGAGTCCCTTGTTTATGCATTTTAGCATTCGCAAACATTCGTGGTTGTGATGTGGCAGATGGGTATATTCTATAATATTCAGCTTGATTTATTCCTTTATTTTTATGCTTGCGCAGGATTAAAGAGATAAATTTTTCTCTGTTCATTTTGTTATTAACCTCATCTGAAAACTCAACGCTTTGGATTACAGTTCTGAAACATGGTGACTAACATATGATTTCGGGGAGCATTCCAAGATTCATTATATATATAAGAAAACTATTGTCATGCCTTTATGGTCATGAAAATAAATAAAACACATTTGAAAATGACATTTGATTATATGACAAAATATTTAATGAAAATTCTCTTAATTAGCGCTGGTAAGAAAAACGCTCAATTTTCCCCAAGGCAAATAGATACTATTAAACACAGAAATAAGTTACGATGGTGGGATTGTATAAGACTGAAATAAATTTAATTAATAAAACTAGAAGTAATTGACATTTATATATATTTTGAGCAGAGCACAATTTTAATATTATTACAGCACTAAAATTAGGTCATAAGCAAAAGAAGTAATAATAATAGTAATATATATAATTTTAATGCGCAATCTTATATAGAAATGATTTATTAGTTTTCGGCTTCAAGCATTACACAATTGATAGGAAGATTAGACAATTTTACAGTAAATTAAACAGCAATGTTATTAAGCAGCAGAAAAATAGAATTTTGTTACCATATATTGCAACTACCCATAGAAAGTTTTACTCAGTGTTTAATAAAGAATTTCAACTAAGCTTTCATACACCCCCTAATACAAATAGAATTATTAATAACACCAAAGACATTATAACACCCAACAACACCTCTCAGGCCGTATATAATATTTCATGTCCAGAAAATAACTGCATAGCATCATACTATGGGGAAACGAAAGCAATTCTTTCTACAAGACTATCCCAGCACAGATATTCTTACAATAAGGCCCAAGTAGACCCAAATTGCAACTCAATATTTGCAATACATCAGAAATCAGCTGGTCATACATATGAACCTAAAAATGCAAGAATAGTTTGCAGGGAAGGAAATGACATTAAGAGAAAAGTTAAAGAAGCATATTTTATTGCTATTGATGATAAGGCTATGAATAGGAAAGATGCGTGTTACAAAATCTTTAAGAAATGGATCATTTAGAGCTGACGCATTTATTTTCAACTAATTTACATATATCAGCATATTTTAGCATATACCAACACGCTATGCTTATTCTTTGTTGCCCATGATTATGAGAGCTAAGTTCTCTTGAAAGCGCTCAGGCATTATTATTTAGATATTATAATTATTTTGAGTTTATAATATAGTGTTATTTAATCCTGATGAAGCTCGGTTGTTGTGCGTGTATTTGCGCATTAAAATTATATACATGTATTGTAAGCACCTGAGTTTAATAATTTCTTTTTACAATAATAATAATACTAAGTTTGGGCAGTACTGACATAATAACCAAGAAATAACAGGAAAAGTCATGCTTCTGGATGAAAGACAAAGTGGATAGGCATGCCATGGACATCAGCTGACATGCAGGCTCTTTTTTAACAAAAAAAGTGGATAGGCATAGAATGTACCAGATTTAGGGAACCACTGCCAGAGGCCTTTTAATATGACATAAATGGTTCTGGGAAGGTCAACTATCCTCAGAACAAGGCTTGAGAAATAAATCTATGGGTTTGAACTTGTTGCAATCCCCAGATTAGAAGCATGTATATATATATATATATATATATATATGAAGATAGACCAAATGTCAGTAACACAGTAATGATAAATGTCACTAACGACATTGAATAAATTTTACTGCTTTAAAATTAATGACCCTTATTTGAATGCCATAATTTAGACAAATAATATACACTATGCCACTATAAAATATAGAGAGAGATTTAGATTTCAAACTAATAAAATATACATTAAGATTTGATTTACTAAAAAAACATTGAGATTTATCTCCATCCCTTTTTCTGCTATTTAAAACAAATCAATCTCACCTCATTGTTTTTACAATAAATGGAATATATAGGTACTGTATTTGATATTTTAAGAGTATGTAAAAATAAAATTAACAGTTATAGAAAACAACTAATTGGTCACCTTTTTAGAATTGAATAATAACATTTATAAAATAAATAAGATTTCAAAGTGTTAATTAGCTTGAGTTCTGGATTCACCTGGGATAGAAAATCCAGAGTTAAACAAATATATTTTATACTAAAACATAAATAAAATGTTGACTCGTAAAACAATCTGGTGAGTGTATTAATAAACAAGGCATTATATTTTAAGGGAACATTAATAAACTTAATTCATGAAGTCTTACTTAAAAAGAAAAGATTTTAGAAATTCAACTCATCAGATTGCTTGAGATTGGCAAATAATAAAAACACACATATAAAATCAAGTAATAAATAAATGACTGCACTAAAATTAAAAAAGTTAGAGTGTATGAGAGAGAATTAATTTTATAGAAATCATTTGAGGGCAATTACATATTAGAAAAGTTACAACATTAAATTATACATTAGGAGAAATTGTTAGTAGAGATTGAGATTAATTAGACTAGTTTTACTTGTGGCTTGAAAATTTACCTTGCACTATTTTAAGAGTTCATATTTTAAAGTCTGCTCATGCATGGCAATTGGTTCTTAAATAACAGCAGCTTTTATTCAGCATTCCACAATTCTCCAGTCAAGCTCTTACTTCATTCTACAGGAGCACGATATAATGGCAGTGAAAGATGACTCTCATGGGTTGGAAAGGTGATGAGCTTTTTATGCTTACATTTCAAAACAGCTTGGATTCAGCTAACTGTACAGTTCTCTCAATAGTAGCTAATCTATACCCTGGTGATTTAAGAACCAGCAATTTATACTCTGCCCAGATATTTCTGGAATGCTTTTAATTATTTAGTTCATTGTTTTTGAAAGATGCAACTGTTAGATAACGTCCAAAAATAAATTCAAATCTATTTTCAGATTAGAAATAGATTTGATAAAAATGTATATAACAAAAGAAAAAAAATCTTTAATCTTAATCTCAATTTTAAGTAAAACTTTAATTAAAAATACCTTCCCCAGATTAAAGCAATAGTGCTTCCAACCCTTTAATTATTTTTAGACAATTAACTGTAGCATCTTCCATCTTGGATTTTATAAATTATACATTTTAATAAAAAAAAGTACTTTAAAAAGAAAAAGTTTAAAAATGACGTATAATAAAATATTTACAAAAAAATTAATATTTTTTTAGTATTTTGCTCCAATATATATATATATATTGTAACGATATATAGATATGTCGTTACATTAATTTAAAAGAAAAACAAAGTTCGCAAATAAAAATAAATGTATTAAAAATCTATAAAAAAAAACTAGACGCTAAAATTAAAATGTTGTTAAATATATATATTCGCACAGATGCTAAACTTTAAAAATTTTTTTTTTTATAGATAAATAAAAAAAGGGTATTTGAACGTATTTTTTTTTTTTTTGATAAAAAAATACAAGAGTTAAATATTAAAATATTTAATATAAGTTAAAATAAAAACAGGTATTAATTAATTCCTGTAATCTATAAATGGAAATGATTGTTTATTATTTGAAAAACAAGCTAGCCCTCAAGGCTCTTATGTAATTAAAGGGTCAGATGGAAATTAGATAAGAGAAATTAGCTGGACCAATGGAAGCACCAAGCCTTGGCTCGGACTCTAACGAAAGTGATGGATTGGTGACGTTTTGTTGTTTGAATCCGTGTGGATAATATAAAAAGGAGAAATATTGAGTATTGAGCAGTTCCAGCTGTTTATTTTGAGAGTGGTGATAGAGACGCAATATCACACACTCTCTCTCTATTTTAAAAAATGAACTGATTGTGATACCGAAAGGAACCAGCTAATGCTACCTCCGGAACATCTGACCGGGTTTCAAACAAGGACTCCGTGGAAAAACAAGAACCTGGACTCTTCTTCCGTAAGCTGTTAACAATGAACTTAAAAAATTTTTTAAATAATTAAGAACTTTTGTGAAAGCAATTTAAATGTTAAAATGGAGTTTCTATTTGACCTTTAAGTTTAAAATCAATTGATGTTTAATTTTATATGTTTGTTATTGATAAAAAAATCATTTCCATTTATTTTAATTGTATAAATTATTTATTGTTTAAATTTTAAATGTATGAAATTTAAGTTGTTTATAGACGCTTGCATGGATTCGTTTGCGGTTAATTATATTTTGGTTTTCATATTTGATCAAAATATATAGACATTCGATAAATAATGATACCTTATGGTGAGTATCTAAAATGTATTTATTCGGATGTCTTTTAAGTTATTGGTGACAACGCAAGTATCTTATGGTGAATACTATTGGGTTACTTATAAGTTTCCCTCTGTGATTGTCGGTATCAATAATTTTGTATTTTGATCGTTTATGTTTATTTTGAAATGTTTTTGACCGTGGAATCTATGTAATCGATCTATACCCAACATTTTTAAACAAATCTGTGCGAACGTATATAAATGTTAAAATTAAGTCGGGCGCGAATGGCTATATAGTCTTGTAAAGTTGTATTAAGGGAGGGTAATCTTAGGTTATTCATTTCGTAGTTGAATTGGTTCAATGGATTGGATATATTTGTGTAATTAGTAGATCTAGTATAAGATCCGCTACGGGCAGGATTATAGATATACGCCACACACCCTCTGTTTGCCTATGGATGGGTTTGTAAGTCAGCAGAAGACCGCAGCCCATTCCTATGGAGTTTTTAGTTTATTGATCTACTTGCCCACAGATGTCACATTCCTGTTGGTGGAGAGTCAATGTCTTCTCTATTTCTACTTATTGTTCAGATGTACATTCCTGACAATATAGTATTTTGTGTTGTCGTATCATGCTACATTGAATACATGAATGTATCAGATGGATTGGCGCCAGTTGATTGCGAAATTTGTTGCCTAAGGTTAAATCAGGGAAGAATATTTTCCTTTCAAATGCAGACCTATGTAGTCCATTCATACTCGACCCTCTAAATAAAATATTAAACATTATAGCAAGCTATTTTAAATGTAAAATTAAAAATTAAGATAAAAATCTAAATGTTAAACTTATTCCTCGAATTTAGAATGATTTTATATGTGCGTAAATAAATATTTTTCTGTGTTAATTTCTGGCAATGGCTTTTATTATTTTATTCTTTTATATTTAAGATATAAAATTTATAGATTTTTATCTCGGCATCTCCGCTGAGCTAGTGACAATGGGCTAACAATCTAAATATGTAAATAAAGTGGAATCCTAACAGCATGTATCTGCCTACTTTATAAATTTTTCTAGGCTCAAATGCCTAGATGGCGCCCTTTGGTAGTGCGGTGCGGTGCGATGCGATCTCCCACTTCGTTTGAATCGTTATAATATATTTGAGCCACACCTATGATACTTTAATAAAAAGGAACTAATAATTAATAAAAGAAATTAATAATAATTTTAAAAAAGGTTATTGAAACGCTAAAATATTATAACTTAGGTGCGCATCTCAAATATATACGTAAAATATATACATATGACAAGGGTTTAGATACAGGTTAGTAGATGGAACTATGAAGCTCAATCTTAAGCTAAGATTGACTGCTTCAATATATATAGGAACATGGATTGATTGACTGACCAATAATAGATAGATAGATAGATAGATAGATAGATAGATAGATAGATAGATAGATAGATAGATAGATAGATAGATAGATAGATAGATAGATAGATAGATAGATAGATAGATAGATAGATAGATAGATAGATAGATAGATAGATAGATAGATAGATAGATAGATAGATAGATAGATAGATAGATAGATAGATAGATAGATAGATAGATAGATAGATAGATAGAGTAGTTAGGAAACTATCTATGTAAATGGATAATTAGATAAGTAAGAAGTGTGATAGATAAATGAATTTTTAGACTACCAGGCTGGCAGATCAGCAAATCAATGAATGGGCAGATAAATAGTGATATGGGATGGTGGATGAATGGACTATCTGAGAGATTGAATTTCTAGAAAGAGGAATGGATGTATAGATAGATAGATAGATGTAGAGCAAGCACCAAACTATTGTGAGTTATATAAAAGCCAATATCCAGCTGTTATCTCTCTCTCCCCCAACAAAAAAATCGATTTTTCAGAGTAAATATTTAGAAAGACAGATAGAATATAGAGAAAAAAAGTTATATAGGTAGATGGAGAAATAGATATAAAGATGAAGATTTGATTTCCATAAAAAGATGGATAGCTTAGGATGGATGGATGGATGAATAGATAGATAGATAGATAGATAGATAGATAGATAGATAGATAGATAGATAGATAGATAGATAGATAGATAGATAGATAGATAGATAGATAGATAGATAGATAGATAGATAGATAGATAGATAGATAGATAGATAGATAGATAGATAGATAGATAGAGTATGTGAATGGGTAGGTAGATAGATAGTTAGATGAATGGATGGGATAGAAAGGTAGACAGATAAATAAACAGATAGATAAATTATAGTGACAGTTCTAGTTTGATAGATATAGATAATTGATAGATATAGATAACAGACAGCTGATGAATGGGTAATGAAAAATAAGTACATCATAGATAAGTAGATATAGTTAGTTCACTATGTAGAGATATGGATGAATACATATACAGGCAGACCTTTAGATAGATAGATAGATAGATAGATAGATAGATAGATAGATAGATAGATAGATAGATAGATAGATAGATAGATAGATAGATAGATAGATAGATAGATAGATAGATAGATAGATAGATAGATAGATAGATAGATAGATAGATAGATAGATAGATAGATAGATAGATAGATAGATAGATAGATAGATAGATAGATAGATAGATAGATAGATAGATAGATAGATAGATAGATAGATAGATAGATAGATAGATAGATAGATAGATAGATAGATAGATAGATAGATAGATAGATAGATAGATAGATAGATAGATAGATAGATAGATAGATAGATAGATAGATAGATAGATAGATAGATAGATAGATAGATAGATAGATAGATAGATAGATAGATAGATAGATAGATAGATAGATAGATAGATAGATAGATAGATAGATAGATAGATAGATAGATAGATAGATAGATAGATAGATAGATAGATAGATAGATAGATAGATAGATAGATAGATAGATAGATAGTAGATAGATAGATAGATAGATAGATAGATAGATAGATAGATAGATAGATAGATAGATAGATAGATAGATAGATAGATAGATAGATAGATAGATAGATAGATAGATAGATAGATAGATAGATAGATAGATAGATAGATAGATAGATAGATAGATAGATAGATAGATAGATAGATAGATAGATAGATAGATAGATAGATAGATAGATAGATAGATAGATAGATAGATAGATAGATAGATAGATAGATAGATAGGTAAGTAGGCAAATAGGTATGTAGATGGATAGATACTCAGATAAATATATAGATACATTGATTGATAGATATTTAAATACTACATATATACATAGATGATGAATGGGTAAGTGAAAAATAGATAGGGGTAGATAAGTAGATAGAAAGATAAATAGATTGCCCCATAGGTGAATGGTTTGACAGGCAGACATAATTAGTCATATAGATAGATCGATAAAAAGACAGATAGATAGATAGACTGATTGAAAAAAAAAGAATGACGAATAGTTACAATCATAGATAGATACGGTGACAACAGCCCTCCTTAGATAGATAGATAGATAGATAGATAGATAGATAGATAGATAGATAGATAGATAGATAGATAGATAGATAGATAGATAGATAGATAGATAGATAGATAGATAGATAGATAGATAGATGGATGGATGGATGGATGGATGGATAGATAGATAGATAGATAGATAGATAGATAGATAGATAGATAGATAGATAGATAGATAGATAGATAGATAGATAGATAGATAGATAGATAGATAGATAGATAGATAGATAGATAGATAGATAGATAGATAGTGAAACTTTCTATTCGATTGCTGGATAATGATGAGAAATGTAAAAAACTATTACTTTGAATAAATTTTTATTTTGTAAAAAACAAAAAACCAAGTCCGACGTTTTCTCCTAAAAATAAAACAATCGAATGTTTTATTTCTTTTTCATCGCTGGAAACGACAGCGCTGGGTCAGCGATTAACGGCTTTTGCAGTTTTCCATTCTATATCACTGTATTAAACTACACAGGACGAGTTTTTCATTCTCAGTATTCAGGTAAGTAACTTTTTTTTTTAATCACTGTCATTTTTCGAGTCAATAAACGTTGCGGAAAAAGGTAATTAATGCGGCTCAATTAAATGCACAAAATCATGTATAGTTGTATTTTATTAATTTAGTAATCTACGAAATAATCTGCTGAAAAATGCATTCTTTAATAGTAATTCAAAAAATCAGTTAATGATTACATTAAATTAGCATTAATATCAGCTCTGAAAATGTTTATTTAATTAAAAAACTATATTTGCTTATAACAATTTGTATATTTAAAAATTAGTCTGACGAAAATTAATTCCACTACCTGGTTTTAAATTAGGACAGTTATTATGTTAATTAACTGGATATCTTAATACTCCAGATGACCTCCTAAGAGCTAAAATTATTTGGTATTCTTAAGCAGATTAACCCTATCTTAATTTAAAAAAAACGTTAAGGTATTTTGCTTCACCTTGTTAAAATGGGTTGAATTCTGCTGAGAAAAATGCACCAACCTAATACGCTCCAAGGGATTTATTCTTTTACTATTGTTCTATATTTTTAGTAATATTATTTATAAAGATATTAAGAGCAGATATTTTATAATGATAGAAAGCTATATAAATATATTTTTTAAAGTATACAACTTAAGAAGTTGTTTTAATATATATATAGTTTAAAAAAATAAAATAATCATTTGAAATTCAAGCGACGTTCGAGCACCACAGCGAGAGATGGAATTTCGATTTACGGGCCTTTAGCTATCAAATCAATCATTCTATGACTTGGCCGAGCTACACAACAGTATTGCAGATCATGTTCGTTTTGTACAGTTGTAAAATCACACATTTGAGAATGTAAGCTCCACAAGGCATGCCCAGCTTGGTCACTTAATAAAGCTGTTCAATTATTTTTGACCTTACTGGTCTAGAGCTGTAATAGGATGGTAGGCTGTGAAGGTCATGCATCATGAATCTTGACCAGCAAGTGCTTGAACTTTTTATAAGTACCAAAGAAATAAAGCTATTAAATTATTTTTCTCTATGTGATTTGATGCAGTGGTAGCCAGGAAGACTCTGGGGTTCAAGGTTTATGAATTAGTCACCTTATGTGTTTGAATTTCTTATAAACTACCAAGCAGTTACACCATTATATTATCATTACTGCTTTTTTTTAAAAAATAAAATAAAAATACATTATTTTATATGTAAATATTTTACATATATTGAACAATTTACAAAGCACCCTTCATCATTTGACAACTTGATAATTTCATAATCTGCCTCTTTTTTTCTATATATAAAACCAGAAATCATTTTATGTGACCCTAGAAATATATGTATGTATTGTTTAACATTATGGCATTATTTGTATAAAGTCCTATGTATATGCAATACAAACACTGCCAATCTTATATGATTTTTTGTCTTTAATATATATCATGATATATTACAAATTTATTCATATTCAGAGTTTCTAATTATTATTATTATTACAAAATTAATTTATTTATTTGAAACTGAATTTTTTTATTCTGTTGATTATGTTAACTAATTTTAATCATTTGACTAAAGGCATCTAAAAGAGAGAAGTGCTTCCCAAGATGTATTTCATGCTAAACTGGTATTCTTTAGTTGGCCCAGGCCACAATCTCTACCAGGACTTCATTCTTTGCCATAATATTGATAAATACAGAATAAAAATAATGAAGATCTGTGATCAGTTGTGAACTGGGCCAACTGACAAACTTTGTTTCAGCATATGTTGAGGGTTGTTTATTTTTATCAAATGAGTGTACCCATGTGATTAAAGTCATTGTCCAAAATAAAAATGTATGACTATATTATTACTCATGGGGGATGGGGTGAAAATAGAACAGAGTTGAATTAATTATTTTTTATGGTTGTGTTTAATAATGTTGCATGTAAAGTAGTGTAATATATGGTGAAAATTATTAACACAATAATTTCTAGTCTAACAAATTATTAATAATAATCTCTAAGATATTTATTTAGGAGAGTAATATCACAGTTGTGTGTGCATGGAGTAACTTTGCCATTTTTAAAATAAATTGTAATAATTTTAAATATTGATATTAAAGCATAAAATTTAATATTTCATGCATGTAGAAAGATGTTTACTGTTAACTGAAAAGAAATCCTTTGATTCCTCTTTGATACCTTAAAGGAACAAACAGAGAATTTCCACACTCTAAATCCATTTTCTATATTCTTCTTCTTGTGATTATTCATATCGTAAGCAGTCATAAATGAAATACCAGCATGCATCAGTTAGAATGGTGAACTTACTGCAATTTTGGATCACCACTGACTTTCTTCTCATCTGCCTTAAATTGAAATATGAGTTGAGTTTCCCTGAAGACAGGATGTATATGTGTGTAAATGATCTTTTTTATATAGACATTTACAATCATAGATGACAAAAGTCAATGTCATTTCCAGGAAGCTGTCAAATCCCCAGATAAAGCTATAGTTGATGACTGAAGATTTAGGATATCCTTAAATGCAGACCAGGCTGCTATACTTTTAAGTGAAAAAGGTTGCATGAGTTGGAAGGAGTCTGTCTGTCTGTCTGTCTGTCTGTCTGTCTGTCTGTCTGTCTGTCTGTCTGTCTATCTATCTATCTATCTATCTATCTATCTATCTATCTATCTATCTATCTATCTATCTATCTATCCATCCATCCATCCATCCATCCATCTATCCATCTATCTATCTATCTATCTATCTATCTATCTATCTATCTATCTATCTATCTATCTATCTATCTATCTATCTATCTATCTATCTATCTATCTATCTATCTATCTATATTAAAAGTGTAAAGCTAAACTAGTCAATAAATATTCAAAATTACACCAAATTCATATATTTTTTTTATATGTCAAAGCATTGACCGGGAAGTGAACCCGGGCCAGCTGCTTGGAAGGTAGCTATGCTAACCGCTAGGCCAACAACACTTGACTACAAAATTCATAATTCAAACAGACTAGCCAAGAAAATAAACTCTAAACACTGCTAATGGTTTCCCTACTACAAGAAGACTTCTCAAGTATAAAGAACTACAAAATGATAACATATTTTAATTAAACATTATCCATAATTTCACTTATCCCATCCACCCTTAATATTAAAAGAACTTTAAATAAGTCAACTGCTTCAGAATCATAAATTTTTAACAAGAAAGATTCTTTAATTCTTTTAATTTCATTTTTCTCAAAGAAGACAACCTTAACTTCATCAAAATTAACAATGTGGCATGTATCTCTTACTTTGATATACATGGCCAAATTAAGATATTTATATCCATGTAAAAGATACAGGCCTCTTTATTAATTTTGATGAAGCAAATATTGTTTTCTTTGAGAGTAATGAAATAAAACGAAAATTAAAGAATCTTTATTATTAAAAATTTGATTCTAAAGCAATTAACTTATTTAAAAGTTTTTTTAATATTAAAGGTGTATGTGAAGTGAAATTTATTTAGTTTACATATATTGTTTTGTAGTTCTTTACACTTGAGGAGTCTGCTTGTAGCAGTGAAACCATTGTTAGTGTTTTAGAGTTTATTTTCTTGGCTAGTCTGGTTGAATTGTGAATTTAGTGTAATTATATATATATATGATAAACAAAATAAGTTATAAATTTCGTAACTTGCTTTTAGATTGCATTTTATGATCACTAGATGGAGCTTTACCAATAGCTCCTAACAAGCTTTGTTTCCAGAGAGATAGAATTCAATATCACTTTTGTTGTCTCCACCTCCAGACCAGCTGGTTTTGAGCTAGTTTGGCTCACATCAGTGAAGGGTAGGAATACTAGAAACTAGATCTAAATACTAACTCTAAAATCAGAATTTATCAAGCATGTTTCTATCAGTTTGAAAGCATGAAATTTAGTAGACACATAATGTCTTTAAATCCAGCTTAACAAACTAGATAGCTATATGGGTCTTAAATCAGTTCAGTTTCACCATTAGGTAAAAGCCTTTGCAATATATATCATTGCAAAAATGTGTTTGATAAATGCTGATTTTAGAGTTAGTATTTAGATCTAGTTTCTAGTCTTTCTACCCTTCACTGACATGAGCCAAACTAGCTCGAAATCAGCTGGTCTGGAAGAGAAGACAATGAAAGAGATATTGAATTTTATTGAATTCTATTTCTCTCAGCCTTTATGTAAACAAAGCTTGTTAGGAGCTATTGGTAAAGCTCCATCTAGTGATGATATATATATATATATATATACTGAATGAATGTTGAAGAAATGTGTAAGAGATTATGATCTGGGCCAAATGATGAGTGCTTGTTCAGCACGAAATGTCATTGATTATATCTTTTAGTAAAGTGTGATGGAATAAAAAAAAATTTAAATATTTAAATATACACTATATGTAATTAAGTTTAAGAAGCTCTAAAAATAATAATAATGTGTTTACGAGGTTAAATTGTAACATGTGCTATATGGATTACTTGCAAAGTATATGTTTCTAATGTATCTATAGTACGAGAGGTTGGGCTGACTTCGGGCTAATGGATGGTTGTGGTAGGATTGAGCTAATATGAAAATCGCATTGAGATAAGAATATAATTTAACAACATGTATATATATACAATAAATGATTGCTAAAAAATTTAAACCCCAAAATTGTTTGGAATTAAATAAATAATAAAATCTTTTACGTATGGATGTTCAATCATTTTAAGTTTTTGGTGAAACATATGAATAGTAAAAGATATCGATCTAAACGATTTACAATGGTTGATAGTTCAAAATTTGCAACAAACATTGAAGATTGTGTTGCAAATATGGACGATTTGCCAGTTACAAATATCGGGTGCATTAGTCAATTTATTGTGTATACATTCTTTATAATGTCATATTTATATTTCAATTCTTACCGCAATGAGAACGTAAATAATTCCCAACTATTGTGAGATATAAAAAATTAAAGACAATATTGGAGAAAACATTTGTAAATGTTAATGGATTAATTTATATTTAATCATTTTGATGTTTTCTTTTAGTAAATGGGCTACTGGCTTTAATTTATTATATTTTAGTAATACTGTTGTAATAGTTATTATTTTTAAAAAAATATTAATTGCTTTATTGCCAGAGAGTTCATAAGAAATTCGCGCGTCGGACCTGCATCAGAATCGATGTTGGGACCTCAATGCCAAGTTATAGTTATTATTAGATATGAATATGAAAGGAGAATAAGTTAAATATCATGCTTGGTTTTGTGCAATGATAGTGTATCTGACTCTGGGACGTAAAATCCTTAAATCGATTCTGATTGTCTTACTTCCGGTTCTCAAACTTCTTATAAATTATAGAGCAATAAACCATTTGATTACTATTATTTAATGATTGTTAACAATCAAACTCCCAAATGTTATTGTTCTCCTCTCCTGGAGGTTTGTGATGATGGTGTTCTAATTGTATTTTTATATTGGACTATTTCCATCATCTAATATACGTTAAAATTCAATAATCAAGGATCTAAGAACCCAGGTTCGAATTCCATACTAATACTGTCACTGGTCAAGGTGCAACACCTAAAGAAGAGGGGACAATAATACCTTTCGAAACGCTGTGCATATACTAATCCGTTTGATGTGCTATTACTAACAGTTGAATGTATTTGGAATATTTAAATAAAAGTCAAATTTTTCTAAAGACATTAAATACGCATATTAGATGATGGAAATAGTTAGTCCAATATAAAAATACATTCCAAATGTTATTGGTTGTAATTAAGAAATATAAATAGAAAAGTCTAGTTATCATCTTTATGTTAATGTTTTGGTGTTAATTTTAATTACGTGTGTGGAAGACTTAAGCTAAGTAGTAGCTTAAGATTTATAACAAATTTTGATGGGTGTATCACAGGTAGTATTTCAAATCTCTAGCTCCTTTAATGAATGATTGGATGAAGGGGTTAGTGAAATATTTGTTTAGTGAGAGAGATTCATTTAGCGATAGTTCAAAAATTTATAGAAAACTGTGAGAATGTACCCGCAAACATGTTGGTGGCTGAGTGGTTAGCACAGCTGCCTTACAAGCAGTTGTCCTGGGGTTCTCTTCCCGGCCGACGCTTTGACACATAATAATAATTAAAAAATCGGTAAGATTTAATCGATTGTAAAAATTTGTCGTTAGACTTGAAATAAATAATATAGTTTTATTGCTCGGGAATTCGTAAGAAGTTCGACCGCTTGAACTGAAATCGATTCGAGGATTTTACGCTCAAGAGTCTGATCCTGGACCGTTGCACTAATCCAAGCCTCTAAGGCAGTCAATTTATTTTTGAAAATAAGTATTGTTATTGACAAAATGGCAAAACCGCCAGTAATTACGCAAATTAATTTAAGCACCTGTAATTCATGATTAATATAATTTTATATTTTAAAATATTTATTTTAGCTTTGATTTTTGTCAATAACAGTAATAATTTTAAATTAAACTAAAAAAGATTAAAACACCGGATTATATGTGTAGTTTATTGACACATTGATTTTAATACTACTACGATTTTTTCCAAGGGAATAAATAAAAAAAGAACAAAACAGGAAAAAAAACTGTTTTGAAATGCTTGTGCATAACAGAATCATTAACTACTAAAATATATTATTATCGCACAAGTAAGTTACTTTGCATTAATGAACAATTTAAAGGGGGAGGAGGAAATGCGAGATAGAAAAAAAAGCATTCACAGAAAACTTTCTGGAAAAAGAAAAAAATCTATAACAACCAGATTGTACCAGATTTGATAAAAAATAAAATCATTTGTCTTAAATTTCTATTTTATACAATTTAACTTTTCAAAAGGTCCAATTTAGGATCTAAGAAACGAATAATAATTGTATTTCCTTAAGAAATACATCAATGAACATTATTATATATATTAAAGAGTAAACTCCCTTATAAAAATCTGTTTGTAAAAAATTTTCTAAAAACATTTTCTGATTTTGAGCACAAAAATGAATCTATTAAAAATCACTATCAACCCACTGTAAGATGATTTTAACTTTTAATCCCGAATTTGCTATTCCATAATTTCTCTTCCTCTCTGCATTCCGGAAACTCCTATACTCAGTTATCTATCTATCAGTGCACGATATTTTTAAAAAACGTTTACAAACATTTCGGATTCAATTTAAAACTTGAACTGAGGACAAAACACAATGAAAACAATAAGGAGTGCCAGAGCACGAAACCATGGAGGGGTTCCTGACAGAGATATTTTAAGTGCTGGCTTTGGCTAAGCATTTATCACAAAGCTTGTAGAGGAATTGGCAATCCTCATTGTTTATAACTTACAAGCTTAAGAGATAGGGTCATGTGATCTATGACTCTTATTTTGACTATATGTTTGGGGTAGTAAGATCATAAAATAGAATTAGTTCTTCAGATTGATTAAATATAAATAAGACTTAAGCCAATGTGTCAGTTTGCTGCAAAAGAGGAAGAAGGAGGAGTTTTTAATCAAAAGTGAAGTATCACATGATCACAATTTCTTATGCTTGCTTATAACTTATTAAAACAGGCAAAATTCTCCATACTGTTTAACAAAAGTAAAGTAATCTTAAAGTAGAATTTTTGAGGGTTCTATTTGCTATAGACAAAGAAGTTAGGAAAGGCATAGGTTGCAAAATAATAGATGATGATATAATATGAATCTTTTTTGTTCTAAAGATAGAGGCAAGTCTGCAAAAAGATTTGAGCATTAATTGGAGATATAGTTTAAGATCTAGAACACACCTGGTTCTGTGGACTTCAAAGAACTTTAGTGTACTCAAAGGAAACTAGAATTAGTTAAGATGAAAAGAAATAATATATCTGCATATGCTTAATAATGAAAACTTTTATTAACTGTGTTAATATTAAACATTAAAAATAATATATGTATAATATTTTATAATAAAGATTTTTAGTTACTGTGCATTAGAAAGGTAAAAAATAATTGTTTTCTTTGATCACAATTGGGTTTTTATACTCAATTTAAAATAAAAGCATAAAGAGTCCAGAAATTAATTATTTCAATGACTTGTAAAAAGTAGTGATTGAATTAATAAATCTCTGGACATCCCATGCTTTTATTTTATATTAAGTATAAAAAACCCACTTGTGATTGAAGAAAACCAATTAGTTTTTGACTTTTTAGAGCACAGTAATAAAAAGTGTCTATTATAAAATATTTTAGTAACTTGACAAGTTTGTATTTTATAAAATAAAATAATGAGGATGCTAATACCTCTAACCAAGCTTTATGGATAAATGCTGCGAGAGAAAGCATTCACAATCTCTATTTAGAAACACCCCCAAACCAGTTTTAAGCTATTGGCTATTCTCAGAGAGGTTCTAGGATATTTCAGACACTAGATCAGATAAGTGCTGGCTTTGAGTTGATATTTTGGATCTAGTTTCTGAAATATCCTAGCACCTCACTGAGAATAGCCAATAGCTTGAAACTGGTTTGGAGATGGGGATGTTTTTAGCTAGAGATTTTAAATACTTTCTCTTGTGGCATTTATCCATAAAGCTTGATTAGAGCTATTAGCATGCTCATTATTTTATAAAAGGCAAGCTTATCAAGTTAAGTCATTTGATGTATGACTTGATTTTATTTACTATTATAGTTTTTCTTTTAAATCTTAAGCATATGGAGTAATTGAAGGGTTTTCAGACCCATATAGCTATTTAATTTAGATAACTGGATTTGAAAACATATAAGTTTCTGAAAATTTCTGATTTTCTATTTAATAAATAAGTATCAGGTAAGTGGTGGCTTTGAGTTGATATTTTGGATCTAGTGTCTGAAATATCCTAGCACTTCACTGATGAACCAATAGCTTGAAACCAATTTGAAGATGGGGGTGTTTCTAGATAGAGATTTTAAATGCTTTCTCTTGCAGCATTTATCAATAAAGCTTGGTCATTAGCATGCTCATTGTTTTATTTTATAAATATTGTGCATATTGTCTTTAATTATTAAGCATTCAAATATTTTTTTAATTATTTTTCTGTTTAAAATAGCAGATGAAAATTATGTCACAGTCTATGTAATATTTTAAGGGAAATTCATGGAATATTGAAAATATTCAAATATGTTTTAAAAATACATATATACAAGCAACAAAGATTACAAATTATAAAATTATAAAATTATTATATTGAAAATCGATTCCAATAGTATTTATATAAAAAAATATTCTAAATAAAACAACTTTTACAATCCAAGAGAAAATACAATTTCATCCATTTTAAAAAAAGCAACTTTTACAATCAATTGTAAGTAAGATTGTTTTTATTTCTATTTTAATACCTTCTTAACATTTTTTAATGTAACCTTTTAAAATATTGTTATGTAACTTAACTTAGAAACTCTGTTTGATTGTTTAGTGTACATTTGATAATTGAGTTTTAACATATTTCTATTAAATGGATTTCCTTTGAATATTGTGCATATATTAGAAATCTACAGCAATGCATTATGACAATAAAATTTTCAGACATACATTGTTCATTTTATAATTTTTAAAAACCATTATACCATGACATGCACTTTCTTTTGTTTAATAATAGATTATAATGATTAAAAAAATCAAACAATTGGTTTGTTCCATTAGAATAGATAAAGAATTTTGTAATTACTTTTCCAATAAAGTGGTTATGAGGTGATTTTATATTGTTAAATCAACAGAAGGACATTAAATGATAACATATTAATGAAAGTCATGCAATAATCTTTTTATAAAATTGTTTTTTTTATTTTTATATGTCAAAGCATTGACCAGGAAGTGAACCCAGGCTGGCTTCTTGGAAGGCAGCTATGCTAACCACTAGGCTATCAACCCTTTTTGTTGAATTTGGATCATTGTGTACTTGATTAATTTTATGAATGAATTATAAATTTTAGCTAAATACAAATTTTACAACAATTCAAATCCAATGAAAAGCAGATTAGTAAAATGTAAAAATAATATCAATATTAAAAATAAGATAGTATTAGTATTAAAAGGGGGAAAATATCAATATTAAAAAGAAAGAGTGACTGCATCAGAATTGATCTCCAAACCCCACATTTCATGTTCTGATACTCTAACTCAACACCCATATGGAACACTCTCCACAAGAGTTTATAAAATATAACTGATATATCAAATTATCTACTATGCATAATTATAATGAAGTAACATTTTATATAAGTTTATTTTTAAATAAATTATTAATAGTAATATGTTATTTTTTTATATAAATTAGGATGTTTAAATAAAAGTAATATGGAAATCTAAATATTTTCACTTACATGTAAATTTTATTAATTATCACAATGAAATGGTGCAGTTCTGTTCGGTTTAGTGCAATAGTCATCAATATAATATGTAGAATATTTTGAAAAATTGTCACAAGTCTGTGTAAAAAAGGCAGTCATTTTATAGTTTAAAAAAATTGCAATCAGAAGATGTTTCTAACAATGGAATAATTCAGAAATCTAAATATTTTTATTTACATATAAATTGTATTACTTCCAGCAGTAAAAGGGTGACCATCTATTAGATATAACTCAAGGGTAGAACATATAATATTTAATATATTTCAAATAATTCAAGTAAAAATGTAATCCTGTTATATATAAAATGTTTGCAAGCAGAATGAGTTTTAACATGAATGATTTGTAAATCTAAGCACTTTTATATCAGAATGTGTTTCTAATAATGAAATGATATGTAAATGTAAACATTCCATTTATATATCTATTTTATTATATACTTTTGTGATTTGGCCACTCTGTTAATGAAGCACCTATGTGCTCTGCATAACATGTATGCTCACACTCAGTGGTTCTGATTGTACCATCTGATATAAGGATTTATCTAAATATACTTACTTTTACCTTAATATTAAATAATATATATACATAATATAATAATTATATAATAATTGTTTAAAAAATACAATATTTTTTAAACTTTCTAATTATATATGTATGTTTAATTTCATTTTCTAATAAAAATTGTTTTTAAAAAACAAATTTTTATTATATATTGTACCAATATGAAGTGTGGTTATGTGGATTGGGTTGCCCATGATGTAGAGACTTTATTAAAATTGAGTTCATAGATTAATCAAACATAGAATTAGCCTAAAAAGAATAAGAAACTTTCTATGTCTTATCAAAATTTCCTTACTTATACCAATACATTATTTTAAAAAAATTACTTAGTGATAAGTACTAGTTCTTAAAATATAGATCCTTACTTATACCAATACATTATTTTAAAAAAATTACTTAGTGATAAGTACTAGTTCTTAAAATATAGAAAAGTACGAGACAATGATTTGATACTAAGTAATTTGGGCTTCTTGAATATTATATATATGTAATATACAAATCAATATGTATATCAAAATACAATAAAATTTACATAAATTATATTATTTTTAGAAGTATTTTCCACTATACATTTTGTAGTCTTTATTAACTATATAACATTGAATAATCAAAACGAGACAAACTTTAACAATACCCATAGTTCAATTCAGATTTCTCACAATTCTGTTATCTTAACATTTGATGACTGGCAATTCATCGCCAGTTATCAAAAGTTAAGATAACAGAATTGTGGGAAATCTGAATTGAACTATGGGTATTGTTAAAGGTTAATGAATCACCAGTCATCAAATGTTAAGATAAGAGAATTGTGATAAATCTGAATTGAACTATGGGTATTGTTAAAGATTGTCTCGTTTTGATTATTCAATGTTATTTATATAGTTGATAAAGACTACAAAATGTATAGTAGAAAGTACTTCTAAAAATAATATAATTTATGTAAATTTTACTGTATTTTGATATATATTGATTTGTATATTACATATATTGTGAAACGAATCTAGATATCAAACTTAATTTATTATATATATATTGTGATGATCGCACATACTGCGATCACACATATAGATATTTAACATTTAAAGAATATTAAATATTGTGTTTGGAATACTAAAAAGTGAGTTTAAAAAATTATAAACAAAGAAATGTTTTAATTAAGAAAAGAGAGGGAATTAGAATCAAAAAGATTCTTATCTTTTACCCTCCAAAGTCAAGATTTTGTGAAATGAAAAATAAGTAAAGTTAGAAATATTGACATTGTACATTAGAAAATTAATAGTGATAAAGAAATATAAATGAAAGACAAACTAAAATATGATGTATAAGAAAAGTAAAGTTTGAAGAGTTTAAATAAGAGTAAAATAGAAAGTTTAAGGATCTGGGTTATAAAAGTACACATTTGACAATAAAACGAAATGCGTGTATGGAGTATATATGAAGTGTGATAAAGACAGAAAAAATTAATGTTCGTCAAAATAAAAAAATTAAAAACATTTCATTAAAAATCTGTGTAATTAAAAGAAAAAAAAAGAAATAAATAAATGTACATAGTGCTACAAAATTATGTAAAGGCAAATCTATATAAATGGCCGAAGGCACATTCAGAAAAGGAAAGGTGTGAACAAAAGCGAAAACAAAGGATCGAAAGGACAAAGAACTGGGGAATTTTAATTAAAGAGTATTATTAGGGTAGTATTGGTAGAGACTTCTTGTGGAGACGTTGGTAAAAACACTGCTCCGATAATAAGCAGCCATAGTTAACAAGATATGATTTCTAACATCGGTGTCTCTTCAAGAATGGCTGGCTAAGGGCCGTCGTGATCGCTTGCCGATCCAGACTCACCGTGCTAATGGTTCCATCTAGATGTAACAACTGCCAACGTAGCGCCTGCTGGAGTGTTTGTTTTGCCTTGTCCTTGATGTCCAAAATACGGAGGAGTTCCCACAATCAAATCTAACCAAAGAGCGACCATTCCCTGCTAAAGAAGTGGAGAAATTCCACGTGGCGGTCAGCAAGACTTCAAGTTAATTCAGAGACTTAATAACCTAGGTAAATATGTATACTACATTTTATACTTCCATGTGCACATACCTTTAATTTAGACAATGGCCAAATTCTTCATTTGAATGATACAGACATTCTTTAACTTTTTTATATATACATGGAATGATAATTATAAATGTACAATCATTTATAGAATCTTTTTATTTTGTTTTACTCGTAGCATTATAGCAGATAATCTGTTTTTATTGTTTGTAAATGATTTAGAGTGTTTTCTTTTATTTGTAATTTATTGTATTAAATATTTATTATTGATTTAAATCAGTTTCGTCTCGTTCTTCGCCACTCCAAAAAGTAATATAGTCGTAGGGTTTGGGGAAATAATTATTACTCATTATGAGTACTGAATTAACACGTGAAACTAGTGGTGCAGTATTTTGATCCCAATAAAATTTATAAATATCCAAGCGCTGTAACTCTTCAAATCTTACAGCAGTCGAAAGACAGTTGACCGGGAAAAATAACCTGGGGCTATACCCATATAGTTACAGGTTCGGTCAAGTACGGATATAGACTCGTTTATGTCCGTATGTTCTCTTTGCTTGCGGTAGCGGAAAGTGAACAATCTTGAATTTTAAGAATTCCCCATTATATATAAATAAAAGGGAAGTTAAGCTTTCGATCGGCGTGTTTCCATTACAATTTTGGGGGGCCAGTCCGGGATCTCTATTGCTGTGCAGTCAGTGATCACGTGTTGAATAAATTTTATAAAATATTTTCTAAAAAAAGAAATTAATATATGTGGTTTTAAAATATATAAAATTATCGTTGTAAATCAGAGTGGTTAGAAGCGAAGACGAAGGGGATAAATTTTTTTTTCACTCTATAATACTTTATATATGTATTTCGACGTCAAATGTGTACAAAGGATATAGAAGGAAGGAGGAAATTTTAATATTAAGAAAGTTTTTGAAGTTCATTGTGACGTGTTTAATATAAGACCAGAAGTATTCAAATATAATCGTCACGAACAAAGAATTGATTATCTCAATGTAATGCTGAGAACGAAATATAAATTGTGTCAGTCAAGTAGAAAAAAAAAGAATAAAACAAAGTTTCATGAAAGTTTTAATGATAAATAATAAAAATAGTCGCATATATAAGTTAAGTTGAAGAAATATATATGTGATTTAATAGTCGCATATTCCAGTTAAGTTAAAAAATAAATGGATGTATGAATTCATAGTCGTAATAATAAAGTGTATTCAAATATAATTATAACGATCAAACATAGATTATCTAGATGTGATTGTTGTTAACGAAAGGTAAACTAGTTAAGTTTAAAAAAAAAAAAGAATTAAAATAAAGTTTCAGGAAGATTTTCATTATAAATAGTCAAGTATACTAGTTAAGTAAGGAAAATATATATGTATGATTTTAAAAATAATCGTGAGGATAACGTGATCAATAAATTACTAGCATAGCCTGTACAACGAAGTATATCTGTTAAATGGAAGGAAATATAAATGTATGATTTTAAAATAGTAAAGTGATCAATAAAGTTCAAACATAGTGTGTAACGAAGGATGTTAGTACATGAAAGAAATATATATGTGTATGATTTTTTTAAACAGCCGTAACCTTAAAGTGATCGAAAATTATAAACGTAATATTAGAAGTATATATCAGAAATGCGTACTGTTGGAAATACAGTCAAATAGAATGAATTTATTTATATATATATCGTTAACAGAGAGGAATATAGTATTTAAGTTAAGTTAAATTTAAAAAATATATAAGTGCGTCATTTAGTTAAGTATAGTGAGTAAGAGTTGCATAAGTAGGGGAAATATAGGACAATCATCAAGGTGGGACAGGCAGTCAAACAAATCTAAGGCAGGCAAACAAGATGATGAACCAGAGTGCGGATGTTTGGGTTGACTAGCGGTCTAAATGCTAACTAACAGATAACAAAGAAATTAAATAGCTAATCAAAGTAAAAATAAAAAAAGAGTCAGGAGAAAGAAATTTTTATATAAATCTATCCAGAAGAGTTCAGTAAAATAATACTAATATACACAGATCAAGGGTTAAATAAAATTTATATCTATGCATACAAGGTCCCAAACTAAAATGGACCTTCAAGTAAATGAAGTAAGAGAAATGGATGAAGATAAGAAGGAAGAAGTGAAAGAGAAAATAAACTATAGTGATATAATGAATATGCTAATGCAAATGAGGGTTGAGCAACAGCAATTCATGAAAGAATGCATGGATAGAGAAGAGAGAAGGATGGAAGAATGGCGGATAAAGATAGAAATGGACAACCAGAAAAGAATTGCTGAAGCCATAGAAGAAATTAGAAATAATTTCACCCAACAATCAGAGGCAAAGGACACAGGAAATGGGCTTGACAGGGAAGTTAAGTGGGATGAACAAAAAGGTATGGAGCCATATGTATATGACTAATTAGATAGGGCTGAGAGTATAGATAGAGAGTCAGCAGAGTTTGATCTGAGGGTAGATATAGGACATCCAGAAAGGGGAATAAGAAAGTTAGAAAAAGAAGAGGAAGTGGAAGTGATAAGAGTAGAAGATAGTAGGATACTGACAAGCATGCAGGAGGATATAAGTCAGATAGCGAAGGCAGTAGAAAGGTTAAACACAAAATTTGAAGAGAGGATAAGTAGGTCAGCCAATAACAGTGCCAATACTGATGTAAAGGGCATAGGACCAAGAACCACTGGTGAATGTACAGATATGGGCTATGGGAGTCGCATGGATTATCCTGCTGGCTTCCACCAATTTCTAAAAATACAAGTTTTCACTGGAGATCCTGGAGAAAGCCCTATGGAGCACTTGGGAAGCCTGGAATGGTATTTCCAAGTTTAGTAGGATGAATGAGGAGGCCAAGATAGTGGTTGCCTGCAGTCACTTGCAGGGCAAATCACAAGTCTGGTGGAACTCACTGTTCCAGAAGCCCACCACATTTGCAGGGTATCACAAGGCTTTGAGGACCAGTTATTGGAGTGAGGAACTCCAAGAAGATATACTGCATCAGATAACACAGGAGAAATGGAGACCAGGAGAATCATTTAGAACATTCTTTTGGCGTCAAGTAGCCAAGTTATGGATGATGACCGCAAACCCATTATCTGAGATGCAAATACTCCGGATAACTAGGCATGGGTTTTCAAAAGAGATAGAACAGACACTAATCAGTACAGGGAGGAAGACGGTGGACCATGTGGCCAAGTTGCTAAGTGCATTGGATACCACCAGGGCTGACCAGAAGGAGGATGGATGTAAACCTAGACCACCTCCAAAAGAACCACTTACAATAAAAAACAGATGGGATCCTAGTGAAGGATGATGGAAAGAAGACCAGAGATATTCTACAGAGTGGAACCCAAGGAGGCAGGAAAATGGACGACAAAGATTGGAGATGGAATGGAAGCATCCATATGACAGAACTGAAGACCGAGGATGTAGGGATCAAAATCCGCATCCCAGAGGAGGCAGAGGTGAGGTCAATAGAGAAAGGCAACCTCCAGATAAAATATAAACACCATCGTAAAGAAAGGATGGATTCACTGATACCAGATTGGAAATGGAATTGGATCACGAAAAATGGAAAATGGATTTATGAAATTGGGAAATATTGATCATGAAAATATAAAGAAGAATGAGCCAGTAAATGGCCAAACAGTATAAAGGACTTTACCCAAACTAAGACAAATCATCAGATAGATAATAGTGTGAGATCGTAGATAGAGGCTGAAGGTGTGTAGGTATAGATATTTGTAGATGGATCTTAGCAGTATATGGTGAGCCTTCTCTGTTATGCATTCATGGGTGTTCTGTGGTCACCAGATCTTATTAGATAGAGAAGATAGGGACAGAGATCCCCTTCTCATAATGACTCACTGGATTAAGATTTCCAGTTAGATATTTGACAAATATCGTGAGTCAATGGATTAGAAACCAATGTATGGGGAAAGAACCCCTTTATAAAAATATGAGCTATCAGTAAAATATTCTGAGCTCATGGATGAGCTGGATGAAAAGATGCCAGCCTCCCAACCCACCTCGGGATAGTGACCAGTGTTGTCACTTAGAGGATTATCACTGTAAAATGTGAGGTATGAACAGGTTTAATCGAGTCACAGAGATATCCTGTGGACTTGAACCTGTATATACAAGTAGGAGGCAGAAATAAAACTCATGTATTGCTTATAGCAAGATTAAATCGGTTTAGTAATACTGGTTGGGTCGTCAGAGTAGGGATGTAATTTGCCTGGTCGCCTCTCTAGGAATAATCTCATCACTAAGTCATAGGAGGACATAGATATGAGATGGTTCTAACAGTAGTTAGGAGCAGCTAGCTTTCAATGCAGTAAATTAAAAATTTTTAAGAAAAAAATTTAAAGGAGAGGAACGGTGTAATGTGATGATCGCACATACTGCGATCACACATATAGATATTTAACATTTAAAGAATATTAAATATTGTGTTTGGAATACTAAAAAGTGAGTTTAAAAAATTATAAACAAAGAAATGTTTTAATTAAGAAAAGAGAGGGAATTAGAATCGAAAAGATTCTTATCTTTTACCCTCCAAAGTCAAGATTTTGTGAAATGAAAAATAAGTAAAGTTAGAAATATTGAAATTGTACATTAGAAAATTAATAGTGATAAAGAAATATAAATGAAAGACAAACTAAAATATGATGTATAAGAAAAGTAAAGTTTGAAGAGTTTAAATAAGAGTAAAATAGAAAGTTTAAAACATGACCAAAAGATAAGGATCTGGGTCATAAAAGTACACATTTGACGATAAAACGAAATGCGTGTATGGAGTATATATGAAGTGTGATAAAGACAGAAAAAATTAATGCTTGTCAAAATAAAAAAAAAAAACATTTTATTAAAAATCTGTGTAATTAAAAGAAAAAAAAAGAAATAAATAAATGTACATAGTGCTACGAAATTATGTAAAGGCAAATCTATATAAATGGCCGAAGGCACATTCAGAAAAGGAAAGGTGTGAACAAAAGTGAAAACAAAGGATCGAAAGGACAAAGAACTGGGGAATTTTTAATTAAAGAGTATTATTAGGGTAGTATTGGTAGAGACTTCTTGTCGAGACGTTGGTAAAAACACTGCTCCGATAATAAGCAGCCATAGTTAACAAGATATGATTTCTAACATCGGTGCCTCATCAAGAATGGCTGGCTAAGGGCCGTCGTGATCGCTTGCCGATCCAGACTCACTGTGCTCTAATGGTTCCCGTCTAGATGTAACAACTGCCGACGTAGCGCCTGCCGGAGTGTTCGTTTTGCCTTGTCCTTGATGCCCTAAATGCGGAGGAGTTCCCACAACCCAAAATCTAACTTAAGAGCGACCGTTCCCTGCTAAAGAAGTGGAGAAATTCCACGTGGCGGTCAGCAAGACTTCAAGTTAATTCAGAGACTTAATAACCTAGGTAAATATGTATACTACATTTTATTTCACATGTGCACATACCTTTAATTTAGACAATGGCCAAATTCTTCCTTTGAATGATACAGACATTCTTTAACTTTTTTATATATACACGGAATGACAATTATAAATGTACAATCATTTATAGAATCTTTTTATTTTGTTTTACTCGTAGCATTATAGCAGATAATCTGTTTTTTATTGTTTGTAAATGATTTAGAGTGTTTTCTTTTATTTGTAATTTATTGTATTAAATATTTATTATTGATTTAAATCTGTTTTGTCTCGTTCTTCGCCACTCCAAAAAGTAATATAGTCTTAGGGTTTGGGGAAATAATTATTACTCATTTTGAGTACTGAATTAACATGTGAAGCTAGTGGTGCAGTATTTTGATCCCATTAAAATTTATAAATATCCAAGCGCTGTAACTCTGTTAAATCTTACAGCAGTCGAGAGACAGTTGACCGGGAAAAATAACCTGGGGCTATACCCGTATAGTTACAGGTTCGGTCAAGTACGGATATAGACTCATTTATGTCCGTATGTTCTCTCTGCTTGCGGTAGTGGAAAGTGGACGATCTTGAATTTTAAGAATTCCCCATTATATATAAATAAAAGGGAAGTTAAGCTTTCGGTCGGCATGTTTCCGTTACAATATATATATATATATATATATATATTAACTGATAGGATAATTACAGTAATACTTAATTCAGCAATAAATGAAATTAATAAAAATAATCTATTTATAATTTGTAAATGAATTATAGATATATATAAGCAAACTTCTTATGTTGTATTGATATTAAATGTTTGGACCATGGTGGTGTAAAACAATACATATATACTAATAACTAAGAGGAAATATATACACGTGCATGAATCTATACTTTAATAAAACATATTAATAAATGTTTTAGCTTACTGCGTTTTCATTAATCTAATGAATCAAAAAATATAAATGTTATTCATACCTGTTTTTAAACAGGCAAAACTCTTCATATGTATTTTCACTCAGTGCAAGCCAGAGTAATCAATGGATGCCAGAAGGCTTGTGCATAAAATGCCCATCTAGACTCATCCAATATCCCCAGACTAGTTTCTGGCAATACGCATGGAGAGTTTTGTCTGTTTTAATAACAGTTATAAGCAAGCATAAGAAATGGTGATCATGTGATGTTTATTCATACCTGCATAAACTGATGAGGTTAAAATCTGGAATAGTGATAATTATTTCTCTTAATTATATTTTGCTGATAATATTAATCGTAGCATAAAAGAACTAATGCAATAAACAAATACATTTCTGAATAAGATTTAATAATTTATGGTAGGCCTTAATTGCTTGATAAGAATATGATTATTAGATGTTCGACCTAAGTAAAATATGCTATATTAGCAGAACATGAAATTATGAAATATTGTTGCATGGTTTCCTATTAGTAGCGAGTAGAAATCATGTTAGATAACCTCTGAAAATAATCATCCATTTGTTATTTATAATACACAGTATACTATATGGTAGGTTGAATGTGTTTCAACTATGATTTTAAATATATAAATCCGGATGATTTTATTATCTTAAGCTTTTTTTTTTTTTTTACAAAAAGACAGTGTTTTATTCCTGTGTTATATAATGATCATTGAACATGCAAAAACATGCATGTGATCTGAAGATCTATCGATAAAAACCAGTTATCTGGTATGAAGTAGCCTGATATGACATTGTGATATTATAAAGATGCTGAATAGAATTAAATCGATCTTTTTTCTACTGATAATCCTCTTATAATATTTAATTTTATCATAGCTACTTAACTTTCTTATTAATATTGGATATCAATATTTAATATAAAATATTTGTCTATATTTATTGGAAGGCTGCAGAAAGGAGTTTGCTATTAACTAAAAGGAGACCCTTTGATTTCTCTTGGAGGCCTTAAAGGAACTGAGCAAAACAAACTCCTAATGTCCACTCCATACATTCTTGTCATTGCAGCTGTTATTACTATGTGATTATTCATATAGTATATGAACATGGATGGGCTGCTCACCAACATGCATTAGCCAACATGGTGAGTTTATTGGCTTTTTACCTCTGAGTTTAAAATCAACCATGGTGTCTTTTCTCAGTTGCCTGATAAGGCAGAATAAATGTTTGTGTAAATGATAAATAGTTTTCCAATAGATATATACAATTATGACAGACAAAAATAAATCATGGTCCTTATTCCCAGAGGCTGTAAAGTTACCAACCAAGGCAGTGGTTGGTGGCCAAAAGTGGAGTGTACTAAGAATCCCCTGATTGAGGACCCAGGCTGCCATTTGATGATGACTTTTTATTTAGATACTTACAATTGTTTAGATACTTACAATTGCAGATCACTTTCAAGTGAAGGAAGATTGCAAAAATTAAAAGAAGAATTATATTAAATGGAACATTATTGGACTTTGTGAAGTTAGAAGAAAAGGTGAAGAGACAATTGATTTAAAAAGTGGACATATACTCTATTATAAGACACAAATATTGGAAATACAAGTGGACTAGGATTCATTATAAATAAAAAGTGAAAGAACAATATTGTGGAGATTGATGGTGTATCAGAAAGAGTGGCAAGATTAGTTATACAACTTCATAGCAGATACCAAATGCAGATAATTCAGGTTTATGCCCCAACAAGTTCTCATAGCAATGAAGAAGTAGAAGATTTTTATATGGATCTACAAAAGTCTTTTGATCAGAATAAACAACATTTTAAAATTGTTATGAGAGACTTTAATGCTAGAATTGGTAAACAAATGAAAGATGAAAGTGCTGTAGGTAATTTTGATTATGGTAATAGAAATGAGAGAGGACATAGACTTGTGGAGTTTGCAGAAAAAAAAACTTTTTATTATGAATTATTTTTTTGAGAAAAATGTTAAATGGAAATGGACATGGAAGCATCCAAATAAAGGTATAGCAGAATTGGATTATATTTTGACTAACAGAAAATACATATTTTGACTAACAGAAAATACATATTTTAAGATTATAATGTTTTTAATAAATTTAACACAGGAAGTGATTATCGATTAGTAAGATGTAAGATACGTGCTAATGCAAAACTAAAGACACAAAAATTATTAAGAAAAACAATATTTATAGTTGATATTTCTAATATTCAGAAACATTCTAATAAATTTAAATTATAACTTACAAATCTGTTTCAAGTATTAGTAGATTTTGAACATGATTCAAATTTGAATGAAATTAATATGAAAATAACTGATACACTTTTAAAAACTGCAACAAAGATAAATAGTAGAAAAAAGCATCAATTAACCAATAAAATTTCTTCTACTAAGACTAAACAATTTATGAAGAAAAGAAAAAATATGATGGTATACAAAAATGATGTATTAAAAACAATTGAATATCTCAAATTTTTTAAAATGGTGTGGAAAAGAATTGAAAATGATATAAGAAAGCATAACTAGGAACTAGCAAGGAAAGCTGTAGAAGAGAATAAAAGTCTCAAGAGTGTAAAACAACATTTTGGTATTGGTAGGAAATTTATATCTGCAATAAGAAAAAAAGATGGAATTATTACTAAAAGAGAGATGACATCATGAAATAGATAGAAGACTTTTATTAAGAATTATATAGTAATAAAGAACAAGTACCTCCCAAATGTATTACATCTTCCAAATTGCCCAGAATTATAAATGAAGCAGTGGGACATGCAATTTAATGTATGAAGAAAGGAAAGGCTCCAGGTAATGATGAAATTATAATTGATATATTAAAAGAAGCAGGTGAAGAAATATATATATTTTTAGCAAAGTTATATATACCAAATGTCTAAATGATAAAGATATACCAGCTGATTGGAAGAATGCAGTTTTAATATTAATATTTAAAAAAGGTGATAAAGAAGATATTAGAAATTACAAACCCATTTTAATCCACAAAATACTTCTTGCAGTACTGCTGTAAAAGTTTTGTAAATATGGAGTCACCATGTCTTACACCCTTCTCAATGTTGACTTTTTCAGTATCATTATGTAACTAATTGTTGCTGTTGCATTTTTATAAATATTCTTTAAAATATGACAATATGATCCAATGCTTTAATCACTGAAGAAATGTTTATAGAATCAAATGTCTTTTCATAATCTACAAATCCAAAGCATAATAGCAACTCATATGTATTTGTTCTTTCTATAACTTCTCTCAATCCATCAATATGATCTACTGTATGAAAACCACTTTTAAATTCATCTTATTCTCTTGATTTATGAAAATCCAATGTTCTCTGTAGAGGAGTTGTAATTATCTTAGTAAAATTTTTGTATAAAACTGATAGAAAGCTGATAGGTCTGTAATTTCTAATATCTTCTTTATCACCACTTTTAAATATTAATATTAATACTGCATTCTTCCAATCATCTGGTACATCTTTATCATTTAGACATTTGGTATATAACATTATATTTCTTCACCTGCTTCTTTTAATATATCAATTATAATTCCATCATTACCTGGAGCATTTCCTTTCTTCATAAATTTAATTGCATGTCTCACTTCTTCATTTAAAATTCTGGGCAATTAAGAATATAATAAATATAGGAGGTACTTGTTCTTTATTACTATATAATTCTTGATAGAAGTCTTCTACCCATTTCATGATGTCATCTCTTAGTAATAATTACATCTTTTTTTTCTTATTGCAGATATAAATTTCCTACCAATATCAAATTCTTGATAGAAGTCTTCTACCCATTTCATGATGTCATCTCTCCTTTTAGTAATAATTACATCTTTTTTTTCTTATTGCAGATATAAATTTCCTACCAATATCAAAATGTTGTTTTACACTCTTGAGACTTTTATTCTCTTCTACAGCTTTTCTTGCTAATTCACAGTTATACTTTCTTGTATCATTTTCAACTCTTTTCTACACCATTTTACAAAATTTGAGATATTCAATCCTTTTTAATGCATCATTTTTGTATATCTTCATATTCCTTCTTTTCTTCATAAATTCTCTAGTCTCAGTAGAAATTTTATTGGTTAATTGTTCCTTTTTCCTACCAGCTATTGTTGTTGCAGTTTTTAGAAGTGTATCAGTTATTTTCATATTAATTTCATTCAAATCTGAATCATATTTAAAATCTACTAATACTTGAAACTGATTTGAAAGTTTTAATTTAATTTCATTAAATTATTTCTGAAGATTAGGAATATCAACTGTAAATATTGGTTTTTCTTAATAATTTTTGTCTCTACTTTTGCATTAATACTTATCTTACATCTTACTAATAGATTATCACTTCCTGTGTTAAATTTATTAAGAACATTACAATCTTGAAATATGTATTTTCTGTTAGTCAAAATATAATCCAATTCTGCTGTACCCTCATTTGGTTGCTTCCATGTCCATTTCTTTTTCCATGTCCATTTCATTTTCTTATGTACAGTATTATAAAAAAAATTGAGAAAATCAAGGAGTAAAAATAGAGATTTATTATTTACATGTATTCTTAATTTACTAATGCTTTAAAATTGATATTTCTAAAGAAAAACTCTTTTAGTCTCATTTGCTTTAAAATTGATATTTCTAAAGAAAAACTCTTTTAGTCTCATTTTAAACTTACCCTGAATAGATCAGAATATGACATTATGACCATTGAAATATCAATAATGGAAAAACATAGCCATTTGCATAAGTAGATTAGTAAATTTGATAATTCACATTGAGCTAGCAGATCAGGCTATAAAAGTGAGATCCATTCAAGAGTGCAGAACACAAATGTTATTAAGCCACATTTCCAAATTCTAAAACTTTTGTGACAGTAATGTAAACTGCTCACCATTTTTCAAAAAGCAGTCAGGCACATTTAAATTTGGAGCAGGAAACTGCTGGTGGCAAATAACATCAGTTGCAAGTCAGGCCAATGTGATGGAGATGAATTAGTGGAATAAATCATGGCATTCTTCCAACTGCTGGGTGCCACTGACAACAACTATACACGTGACGTTTTCCTAATTGTATCTTAATAACTGCTGTAAATGTACTATGGTGAATGAATTTTTAAAACGTTCATAGGAAAGTTTGTAACGATGGCATTTAAATAGTAATTATATTCTGGACTGTCTCCATCATCTAATATTAATTGTTAAATGCCTTTAGAAAAAGTCAAATCTTTTTTTAAACTTTTCAAATACATTCATCAGTTACATATAATAGCATAAGGA
Organism: Epiperipatus broadwayi; assembly: GCA_028023455.1. Taxonomy (NCBI): domain Eukaryota; kingdom Metazoa; phylum Onychophora; class Udeonychophora; order Euonychophora; family Peripatidae; genus Epiperipatus; species Epiperipatus broadwayi. Next base: position 155,611 of record JAQFVV010000647.1, read on the forward strand.
CTAGTATATAAGACACTATTTCAAATGTGTTTATTCTCCTCTCTTCTTCAAGTGTTTTTGTCTGACCAATGACAGCACTAGAGTGGAAATCTAATCTCAGCTTTAGATTCATGAAATTAAAGCAATTCTTTAATCAAATCAATAGCCTCCAGTTTTTCATTTTAAATTCACTATTCACGGATCTAAAGACCCGAGTTCGATCTCGTGCTATTACTGTCACTATTCAGATTGCAATACCTAAAGTAGAGATAATACTACTACTTGAAATGTGTTATATAGTGGCATGTACGTTATTACTAATAGTAAAATAAATTTGAAACATTTAAATAAAGCTTGAATTTTTCTAAATACAATTAACAATTAATATTAGATGGTGAAATTAGTTCAACATATAATTAGATTTAATAAATATTTTGGCATTATTTTAGAAGGATCGCATTTATTTCTCAGCCGGAAAACATTATCTTTCGGCAGTAAAACATGTATGTACGACAAAAATTATTTTTATTTTGCTATAAAAAGTTTTAACTACCTGAATATTATAAATTGAACTCAAAACCTTTACTAACTTAATTGTATTTTAAGGTTTATTTCCTCTTGGCGAGATCTTAGTATTACTTTTCCGTGATTAGCTGTTTCCGATTATTACTTTTAGTCTTCAATTAATTATAATATAAATGATGAGCAAATCTCGTCGAGCAGAAATTTCCTTAATCACTTTTCCCCCCGAATGTTTTAATTAATAATAGGGAAAATAATACTGAACTTTGTTTGTTATTATTGCAATTAAAAGTTGGACCTTATTTTCTTGGATTCGTATTGGGGTTGCTTAATCGCTCGAGTTAATGATTTAATGGAAATCAATAAGAGTGTCCGGTTTTCCAAGTCACTCACATTATAAGTTTTTAATTTTAGAATCTACCAGTATCACTTTAGAATTCTTTCTCTTATAATCGAGGCATTAAAAATAAATGACAAAAATATCATTTAGACAATAAATGAAAAAAGAAAACGAAAAATAATTAAAATTTAACAAAAATGTATATATAATTGGCAACAAGCGCGATTGTTTTCGACTGACACAAAATTCTAGCTGACATTCAATATTATCTGACGGCAGTATACACGCGCAGACACACACAAATTACTAGTACACCAACTCGCTCTTTCATCACTGACTTTCAAGTTAATGTTTAAATTCGTCTTTAACGCTATCTAATTAAGTACAAAGAATAAAGTTTGACTCCATTATTTTTTATTTGCGTAAGATCAGCAAGAAAAAAACGATTAACATTTATTTTAATGCCTTTCATTTTTGTCAGTATAAAGTATTAGAGAATGAAACATCTCTTTTCTTTTCAAGCCATATTCTAAATAAATAAATATAGCTCAGTAAATGTTAACGTTTATTACTGTTTTATAAAAGCTTTTTTCCTTATGGCAACATCAGGCAAGTATCCATAAGTTATCGGCAATCACTCATGACTACACGGTGAGCTAAACAACCACAAGATATGTTATGATTAATCAAAAATAGGGCAATTCTCGCAAAACAACAAAATATGGCTAGTCGACATCCACATTTATTGCAAGATTAGACTGATAATTTATCGATATGGTAATAATAATAAAAAAGTAAATAGAACTTTTTTTTGTGCAGGGCAAACTTTTTCTCCAGCAGTCTATCCCAGAAAAATAATGAAAAAGAAGGCAATACTCAGTAGGATTGCCAATTGGAAATTATGAGATTCGAGCAGTTTTCATCGTTGTTTTATACTCCTGCTAAGAATAATTAGATACCCACTTTCTGACCAATTTTAAATGATTACGTGAATTGGCTACAAGTCAGCTACCTCAAAAAAATAGTAAGCTTTTAGAAAAAAAATTCCCTTAGCCTGGATTCGACCTCGGGTCATGCTGCTTTTACACTGTGACATCTTCTCTTCCTAGAAATAATGAATATATTTTTTTTCTTGGAATATAGTGCACCCTCTGCCCAATTTTTTTTAGACTTTTTTCAAAACTTCTTATCAGTATTCAGATGAAGTCACACTCATTTTGTACCAGCTACCTTGAGCTCTGAAAGAGCCAGAATTGGAATTGATCTACAGATTTGACATTTCAGAGTCTAAAACTCTATCATTGGAGGATTAAATCCCACATTGTTGAGTGGTCAGCGATCAGATGACAGAGCATTTAAATTCTCATCACATACTGTTTTCTGTTTTTGTCTTTATTAATGAGGTTTAGCATTCAACACTGAATTTAATACAGTTATGCTTCTTGCAGCTGTCATTAAATCCGTTTTATTTATTCAAACTAAAAATCTTTAATCCAAAATAGTTTAATATTTGGAATTTAAGTAAATGTGTTTTGATATCTCTATCGATGAATTTAATACATTTATACTTCTATCAATCACATTTTTATTTTATTATTCAAACTAAAAGCCTTAAATTTTAAAGCACTTTAATTCTGAACTTTAGTCAATATGCTATATATATGTAATAATATTATAAATCCATATCTGTATTTCTTCAAAGCAATATACTGAATTTTATAATTAAATATTAGTAAATACAGTAATCAAAAATTTTGAAAAGTACAAAAAATATAATCGTCACTTAGGAGCACTTTCAACTATCCTTTGTAATCTTTGTCAATTAATACTTTGAAAGGTTAACCTTCCCATAATTCCATGATCTTAACGCTCAAAATACAAAATAAAATTGTAAAGATAATAACAATGCATCAGCTTTTGTTATTTTATGATCATAATAAATCATGTATATATGGTTTTAATTTCAGTTATAATAATGTAAAAATATTGCAAATTGAGAGAAATAACAATAAAAGAAAAATAATGGAAGCTACACTAATATATAAATACAAGCAAGACTTAATCAATAGGCAGGCAGCAAACGTTAAGATCATGAAATTATGGGATGGTTAACCTTTCAAAGTATTAGTAAAGTGCTCCTGTACTTCTCAAAATTTTTTAATATTGTATATATTAATATTTAATTATAAGATTCCATATATATATAGCTCTGATTCTGGATTTCTTACTATATAATTTAATAATCTCACCACTTTTTTTAACTGCTTCCATGGTCAGAAATGTTAATGATAATAAATTATCTGATTCTTTATGTTTGCCTGAAAGTTTGTGGTGTCAATATTTTTAGTAGTATTTATAAGTTGGATTATTTCTACTATCTACTATTAAATACTTTTAGAAAAATTAATACACTCAAACTGTTAGTAAATTATATACAGACTAGTATATGACACAAAGTTTAAAGTGGTAATATTAACCTCTTTTCTTCAGGGGTTATTGATTTAATCAGTGATAGTACTAGAATTGGAATTGAACATGGATCTTTGGATTCATGAATACTGAATTTAAGATCATTCTCTAACCAACTAGACCCTTGCAGCATAGTTGGTTTGGTTAGGGTATGATCTTAAACTCAGCATTCACAAATCTAAAGGTCCAGTTTTGAATACCATGATAATACTGTCATTGGCTAGGCCAACAATACCTGAAGAAGAGAGATGAATAATATTGCTCAAAATGTATTGTATATGAATATGTTTGCTATTTACTAACAGATGAATGCATTCAAAAGATTTAAATAAAGTTTGAATTTTTCTAAAACCACTTAATAATTAATATTAGCTGAAGGAAATGGTCCAACCTATAATTATTATCTGATTTTTCAGCTTATGTAATGAAGTAGCTTGTTATTATTAATTGAACATCTAAGCAAGTTTAGTATTTTTTTAAGATAGTCAACCTTATGCAGTCAATATTATCTGTAAATGATTATTTAAATATTTGCCTGAAACATAAAAGTCCAAAGGTGACTTGAATTGGTCAAATGATATCTGATGTATTGACCATATATGGTATTAATAAGATGTAATCTTCACTATTAGCAGAACTGGCACATACATAGTGATAAGCCTACGATTTAAGTTAAATTATGTATGTATATATTTTTTTCTACTGAGAATAAATCAATATGAATAATACATACAACATGTATACTAAGAAAAGCTTGTTTAATACTTTAAATAAAAATGTTAAATACAACAACATAGCTTTCGACTAACTGTAATTATCCAAGAAGATTGTGAGATTTATAAAAGAATTACAAAAGTGGTGATTTACATAAAATTTGTTTATGAGATGTACATGAATTTATTTAAATGAGTCAGTTTTTTTGACTGGGTGGGCATAGGACCATTTCTTATTGATTGCATGTATATTGTTGGTGTTGTGCTAGCTTGAAAAAGCATATTAAAGGTTTTGCATTATAATTTAAGTTCACCAAACTAATTTAAACTAAGATTTAAATGTGCATTAATATATATATCTGATAATCCGCCTCAACAATATCTTCAGATAACCGTCTGCTATACTTATTAAATAATGTTTTTCATTTCGCAAGGAACAATTAATTAACAGTTTAATATGCACTTTCAATATTGCTTCATTTTGTTTTACAATGCCTACATATCAATATATTTTTGTTTTAATTACAAAATACAAATAATATGATGTGTATTGGCAAAAAACTTTTATTTATTTAGAATAATAAAAAGCAATTGCTCTTCACAAAAGCACACAATAAACACATTTTTTTTTTCTTTTAATCATTAAAGAATAATTCATACAACTAATATATATATATATGAGATTTAATCGTGTTCTATCATGGTGAAAGAATTCAAATGAATCCGCATAAGAGTTATAATTCCTCTTAATTTAAATGCATTTACTAACTTTTATTCTATCCATCCCTCCCTTTCTCTACCATGAGATATATGTTAAGCCAATTGGTGGCAATAAATCATATGATAACAGTCCAAACTTATTGTCTCTAACAATCTTCAATCTGTTGTTAAGACACAACTCTTAACAATAGATTGAAGATTTCTGATAATGATGAGTGTGAGATTTTATATGTGATTTACCTATCTAAATCATATATCTTTATTCAAAATCAGAACTTTTATCTTTAAATATATATTATTTAAAACATCTTGACATGGTGCATGTTTCAGTAATATAAGACATTAAAAAATCCTCTATCTGAAACATGAAAAGTTAATATTATTTCAAATAATTGCAGATTTATAGAATTGTTTTATATTTAATGAATAATATTTTTATAGTGTAATTTCACTGACTCACTCTCGCAAAAGGTAGAGAATGGTTTCTATCTGCTTTTAACGTCTTGTGGAGAGGAGTAATCATAAATATATAACCCAAGACATGTGAGAGGATGGATGATCCTCAAGATACACATTTCATGCTGAACAAGGATTCATCAGTTGGCCCAGGCCATAATCTTTTTTACATGTCTTTATCATTGTTCAGTATTTTGGGGCATCATACACTTTTTCATATACCTTTTCATATGTCTTTGGTCATAAGTTTATAATTACATCCCACCACAAGGTATTAAAATGGATGGAAACCAGTCCTTATCTTGCATGAGAATGGTATAATAAAAATTACCCTACAGACATATTATTTATTAATTCGATAATCTCCAGTCTAATGAATGATTAATAAAAATTATTAATATATTTCCATTGTGTTTTTGTCAAAGTTGTGAGGGTAGTAAATTTGATAGTTATCAATTAAATTGTAGTAATTGGATATCAATATATATTGAAATAAGGTAAAAATATGTATAAGTGATTGTAATCTGGGCCAATTGATGAGTGCTGGTTCAACACAAAATGTATATCTCAGGGAATTATGCATCTTTTTTACATATCATATGTTTATGATGACATCACTCCAGAAGGTGTTAAAACTGAATAGAAACCAGTCCCTACCTTGTGTGAGACTGGTATAGTGGAAATTATGCTACAGAAATATTAATCAAATGGATAAATCTAATGAATAACAAATAAAAATTGTTAAATAATATGTTTGGAGCATTTGCTAAAATTAATTAAATTTTTATTAAGCTAGTACCATATAAAAGTCTAGAAAATCTTTTAAATATTTGTGAAAAATTAATAGTGCTTCAACTAATTATAAATTAAGATGTCATTAAATTATTCGTTTATGTATACATTTAAGCAATGAAAAATGTGTATTTTAACGGATTCCTAAACACATGTAAATCTATACCGTTATAAGCTATTATGTAGCTGAAAGATAAGACAATTCCCTTCACATTATATTTGTATTTAATATGACCCCATCTTCTAAATGTGGGGAAAAAATTTAAATACATCATAAGTGTATTAAACCTGTCAGCCTTAATATTACTTTATATACAAAGAGCTTTTTGTTTTATACAGGTAAAAGTTACTAATTGTCCCAGTGAAAAGATGGTTGGATCTCTGTCTAAGTTGCTTGCAGCACCATCTCTGAATCAATGTGTGTACTATTTAGTTATATATGTTAGCTATTCACAATAAAAATGTTAATGTATTAGTAGGCCTCTGTCACAAATTGTAACATAAAATGTAAAAATGTGCTTGGAATCACTTTGAAAATTTTTTGGAACTCATGTTTTATTGTCATGCACAATTTGGATCATTTCAGATAATTCAGAAACAGCTTTTCTCACTTTACGATAAAATTTACTGTTAGAGTAGTCCATTGACAATTAAGGTATGAAATACCTGTCAAATTTTATGTCATAATTCTTAATTCTAATATCCTAGCATGGTGAATAGCTAAAGTATGTCATCACATAATGCATGATTTTATTTAGAATCTGCCCTGCAAGGAATTTAAAGAGAAAAACGGAGAGAGAACTAGTCACAAGTAATCCTTTCACTGAGTCATATTGTGTGTGTGTATATATATATATATATATATATATATATATATATATATATATATATATATATATATATTTCAAATAGAAAAAAATTAAGTTACCAACTTACTGTAAATGAGAAAGATGGTTAATTATATATATTGAGAAAGATTTGCTTTCTAAAGTATTTCAAATATCTTGTCTTTATATTGGCCAGAAAGTGATAGTAGCTCATTTCAGTAACAGAATACAGCTAGCATAAACAATAACAAACTCTTCATTAACAGTGCCAGTCAGTGTAAGCCTTAGTAATCAATAGATGCAAGAAAGTTTGTGCATAAAATCCTTATCTAGTGCCTACTCATACAGTATCACCAGATTAATTTTTAGCTTTTGAATTTCATCAGTGAAGAGCCTCGGATTTGAGAGCATTGCGCATCTTAAGATCTGGGTACAGTTCTCTCAGATCTAAAGCTCCTCATTGAAAAGCAACAAGACAAAAACTAATCTGGGAATATTTGATGAATAGGCATTGGAAAAGAGTTTTATTCACAAACCTTCTTGTATCCATTGATTACTAATGCTTGTACTAGGTGGCATTACTATACAGAAAGTTTGCTATTGTTTTAACAGCTTGGGTACGCATAGTAAATAATGATCATGTGATATTACAGCTAGCATACATTGAAGAATTTTAATTAAAAATACTTCTTATTAATGGTTAGTATATTATGCTTTGTGATTATTAATAGTCCTGATTATTCATAATGATGATTACAAGTACTATGGAAAGAATTAGCTGAAGAATAGGTGTAATAGAACTAGATGGTATTGAAAATTTGTTCATTATATTAAGTGTGTGATTTGGTATTATATACTGATCTATTTCCATTATTCTGAAATTAATTTTTGAATGTTTTTAGGAGATTCAAACTTTTCTTTTCAAATTCGTTCAACTATTAGTAATAGCACACAGGTCAGTATATAACACAGTATTTTGAGAGTTTATTATCCCCCTCTCATCTTCAAGCATTGATGGCTTGACCACCAACAGTACTAATATGGAAATCAAACCTGAGAATTTAAAAGTCTTCATGAAATGCAGAATTTAAGGAGAACTCTAACCAACTAAGCTATTCTGGCAAAGATCCTTGAAATATCATCTTAAATTCACTATTCACAAATATAAAGGTACCAGTTTCAATTCCTAGACTAGTATGGTCACTTTTCATGCAAGCAATTCATTTGAAAAAGAAAGAAGAAGAATACCATTTGAAACAGACTTATATACTAAGTTGTGTGTTATTACTAACAGTTGAATGTACCTGAAAAGTTTTTTTTTTTTTAAAAGATATGTAATAATTAATATTAGATAGTGGAAGTAATCCAATAATTACAATCAAAATGTCATCATCACAAGTTTGTAGCCAAACACTACGATATTTACCTTAATTGCTGATAGACTAATATTAATACAAAATCCCTGGTTCTATGACTTTTTTATATTGGTGAAGTTTTTATATTTCAACAATAAATTCTTTCCCCTTCTCTACACCAATCTGCTGAATATTTAAATGAACATTTATTTTACTATCCATAATTGTGTATATTAAAATACTTTTTTGTATACTTAAAAACCAGTCAACACTTAGACAATCGCAATAACAATCAACAATTTCAAACTGTTGTCAAGGCAACTGTCTTTTAACAATAAAGGTGGAATCCACTTTATTAATGGTCTAGTATACTTATATAAATACTAAAGATTGCAACTTGATCATAGAAATTGAAATTATTGATACAAAGAAGTTTAAATATACCTCTTTAAATAGGTAAATATAACCACAAACTGCAATTATAAATTTCAAATTGCACTCAAAGTATTACTTAAATAATAAGTGTAATAATGCTCTAGGCTAAATGGTTTGTAAGTAATCATTAAAAACCAGTTAATACTTAGACAATCCCAATATCATTAACAATCAACAATTTCAAACTGTTGTCATGGCAACCTTTTAACATTAAAGGACGAATCCTACCTTTATTAACTGTCTAATATACTTATATACATACTAAAGATTGTGACTTGACCAAATAGATTGAAATTATTGATTCAAAGAAGTTTAAATAAACCTCCCTAAACAGGTAAATATAACTTCTGAATATAGACTAATAAATAGTTAATTATAACATTACAAACTGCAATTATAAATTTCAAATTGCACCCAAAGTATTACTTAAATAATAAGTGTAACATATTTACTTTTAGTATAACTTAACTTATTAAAGCCAACGAATAATGGATACAGTTTACATGTTAAACAGAGAGAATAAATATTCTTTGACCACACATATTTTAAATTCTATACAAATTAATATAACTAATTATTGTGTTTATTTGTATTAAATATATATAGTTAGGTCATTGTTTAATGCTCAATTTATAAATTTTCAGGTAAAAGGTAGATCTAAGGCTTAATATCTTGGTTTTGAGTTTTTTAATTTTGCTACAAAGTAATGACTAATTTACTTGTACTGGAATTGAAAGCAAAATGACATCTTAGAAACCACAAGATAAAAATGATGAAGATATTATATAAATTTCTTGTATCAATAATATTATATATACTTTTTACATATTAAATATTTTATTGATAAATTATATATGAATATTAATATAAAATGTCAAATCACCCCCCCCCCAACATTGTTTTTTTTCAACAACACTACCTTGTGAATAAAAATAAAATCTGAATATCTGACATATGAATTTTTAACTAGGTGGTATGAGTTGGGTCTATTTCTTAAATATTAACATATATACAGTAGAATAAATGTAAGTTACATAGGCAAATGGATAATGAAATTACAACATATGATGGTAAAGGCAATAAAATAAATTGTCCAACTCTGATAATGAATGATCTGAATTTTAAGTATATAGCATTTTATATGGGTTTATTTAATTTATTTATATAGTTAATTTAATTTTTTATTAAAAGCTATTGGGATGTTAATGATATAAGAATCATTTCTCTAAGATTATTACCGAGTACTTATTAAAGGCAACTGTTTATGTCTGCTGATGAAATATATACTAATATTCATACACAAATATTGCACAATCATGATAACTGAACTGATTACTTCAAATGCATTTAAAATATTGTTCATACATTTATGAGTTCAAATAATTATTTTCAAGAATGAAAGTTCATTAGGAATTTTAATGACAATAAAAGTTCAAGCTATAAGAGTGCACAATGAAGGTAAATTTTAGACTGCCAAGTCTTGTTTCGGATGCTTCTGGGTAAACATATAACATATGTTTACATTTATATGAGCATTATATATATTATAATGGGATGGGGGGGGGGTATCAGGAGAACAGAAAAAGAAAGGCGGAACCTGGAGTGATGGAAAATCATCATCACTCCCAGTCAAATTAAATACTAAATGAAATATTGATAATTTACAAAAATATATATAAATATAAAATATTCAAAGGAACATGAGATCCAAAAATCTGTGAGATCATTGAGAGATCAACAGAGCAACTATAAACCCACCAGCCATTATAATTTAAAAAATAAGTACAAGTAAATACTCAAGAGTAATAACCATCCATCATCATCATTGATGGGAATAAACAAATCAGTACAATGAATCAGCAGTCCATCTTATGGCTGGATTTGACAATAAAAATATAGATCAACAGTCAACCTTGTGACTGGATTGGAAATGGGCTTTTGTAGACCAGGCTAACTATTGAGCCTTTGCCAGCTTGGGCAATTATTTAACCATTAATTTGGAGGCACAAACTAAGTGCTCATCCATCAGAATACATCATGATCAAACAATAATGCTGGGACATTAAAACATGCTGATCATCATCAATGCTCTGGCCACTTAGTACCATTAATATACTGGCCAACTATAAACTTAACTTTTAATAATACTAAAGTAAAATAAAAGATAATAGTGCATGGGCTTTAAAGAGTATTCTCTTTTGCACCAACCAGGATGATGATTGATCATCTCTGGATGTCCCAAAGACACTAATTACACATCCCCATTTATATATTCATCTCATGCATGAATCTAACTCAGAGAACATAAGTTCTATTACTGTATGTGACCAAGAGATGATGCAATACAATTTTAACAATTAAATACAAGTTTATTATTAACAAAAAAATAAATGATATTTAAGGTCTGATTTTGAATAATATACAATATAAAAAAATTATCATATTTGTTATTGACAAAATTACTATACAAAATTCAAATTATTACATTGATTTACAAAATTACAATTTACAATTCAAGTTATTACTATGATTTACATATATATGTGCAAGGATGCACGTTTTATAATATATAATTAAATTATTAAAGATTATTTTCACAGTTTAATTCTTTTGGCTGAATATAATTTTTTTCTTTAAAACAAGAACTAACAAATTTTTGGCAGTTAATTGATTTAAAATATCTTTCTTTTTTCTAGTCTAAAAGATTTTTGGAAATCTTTTTCTTGACTATTAATTATAACTTTGTTTGTACTTTTTTTTTCTAAATTATAAATATAACTTTAAACTGTTTTTTCTTCTTTACTAAACGATTTTAAACTAATATCGTTTTATATATTTCTATCAGTTATAAAAATGTCATTTTACTGAAGAAATTATTTAAAAATTCCTTATCATATGTAACGCAACTCACCACCAGCTGTATATACATTTATCCATGTTTCTCTGCCTTTATCTGACGCAGCATCCATGTAATTAGTTTTTCAGCCAGGTGGGATTCCCTGGACAAGCTGGAAGATTTTTCTTGGTGAGTTTTGTTTTAGTGATCATCATCATCAGGAAAAATATCCATGTAAAATGTTGGTCTGTAGCTGATTTCTTTCCATCTAGGATTATTCCAGGCAAGCAGCTGCCTTGGTTTGATAGATTTCAGACAAGCAACTGTTCTCTCCATGTTTAAGGCTATGAATTTCAGCACAAAGAAGTGGGTCATTTTCTCCCTGTGAATTCAAACTCTTGCAAAGGAAAACAGCAGTTTCTGAATCTAATGTCCTGCCTTCAGCTATATCAGTTCATAATAGGTAGACTGCCAACTCTACAGTCAGCTAAAACCAACTGCTGCAAACTTCAACAAGTTGCAACAAAATACTGTAACCAACTTTTCAGCTGACTCGTTCTTACAAAAAACTATTATCCAGACTGGAGCTAATTTTGTTATCAGCCCTTTTATAGAATCATCTAAGTTGATAATAACATCTTGATTAAAAACAGAGGTTTTTTTCTTATCCCTCTAATTCTTTTGAAAACAAGCTTGAAATCTTTATTAAAGTGTGATATACATGTTTTCACTTAGGGGATTTCTAATAGATAGAGATTTTGTTTAATTAATTAAAATTTCAAAAATACAATACTTGTTTTTAAATCTCAAAATCAGAATAATAATACAATATTTATATTTATTCAGACCTTTTAAAAGTTTAATTTATAAAACAATATTTTAAATCAGAGTTATTATTTATTTATTTCTATTTCAATGAATGTAGAAAATATCTACTATAATTATTGTCTGTCTATTTTTACTTTTCCTTTCAACTTTATATATATATATATATGCACACACACTATATTAGTGTGTGCTATGTAATCCAACTGGTTACAATATATATATATATAAACATTAGAAGCCTAAAGCTAAACACCCCAAATTCACAACTAAACCAGACTAGCCAAAGAAAATACTCTAAAACACAACCAAGACTACATGTGAGATGGATAGATGAAATTAGGAAAGTGTGTTAGAGTGATGTGGAGAAGAGAAGCTAGAGATCAGAGAAGATGGATTGAACTTGAAGAGATCTTCCTGCAATGGAGTGATAATGATTCAAAATGATATTCATGGTAGATATTTTTATTTAACAGCAATTAAGATAATAAATCAAACAAATCATTTGTAATTTTGTTCAGCTATTAGAAGTTTTTGAATTAATGGGGTTTGAATTAATTTTAGTCTAACTATATCTGCAATTTATTTTGCATATTTTTGGCAGACTTTTCTATTATTAACCTAACTGCAAAATAAATATATATCCAAATAGAATCAAAGAAATGACATATTATTTGGATGTTATTATCATAACTTGTGATAATTTGTTTTTTCTATGATTGCTATTTATATTTCTTTAGTTGGTTTCATCTTATTTTATATACACTAAAATGAATTGATAATTAAGATGCTATTTTTCAGAATAAGATTCAGCATTCCAAATTTTCAATAGGGGGTAAATAAGAATATTAAAAGGCTGTTCATTGGCTTAGCTACTAGATAAGAGAAAAATGTTGTTGTTTTTTTTAAGTGTATTTTCAAACATGTATAACTAAATAGCCTTGGTCATTTTAGCAATGGTGAAAGTAGTGGAGATTTAAAATGTTTTTGGTTTTATTTTTATATGGGAATTATAAAACAAGAAAAACAAAATTGTAATTAAGTGAATGGAATTGCTGTCTTCAACTTTAGTGAATCACATCATGTGATCTTCATTATCATTTTCAACCACTATCAATTGTTTTTGACTTTCAATTGAGTACCTCTGATTCATATTTTCTTTTCTTTACATCCACAAAATTTCATTATCTCATTCATCCATCTCACATGTGATCTGTTTCTAGATCTTTTATAGTTGGTTGACATTCTATTTAAAACTTTTACTGTACTGCCCATCTTTTATCATTTATTTTAGCAGTAGATATAATTCAGATCCATTTCAGTTTCCTAATTTTTTCACTAACATCATATATGTTTCTTATCTCATCTTTATATTTCAGATTCATTTCTTCTTATTGGTCCCAGTCTTCTTCACGCAATAGAATAAATAAGCGAATGAATTACTAACCATAGAAAAAAAACTATATTATTCTGAGTTTAAAAATGTATATCTATTTTCATATATACATTCTGCAAAATTGATGATTATTTATCTTTTCGACATGTATATCAGGGGTGTCCAACAAGTCGATCGCAAAGCTATTTTGGGTCAATCGCGAGGCCAATCTGGAAAGAACTGTCGGGTAACGAGTGAAACAAATTAAGTCAAGATTTTCAAGTTTTTTTGTTATTTTTCTTTTTGTTCTAATTTTTTTTTTCAATTCTAGATAGGTGAAGTCCACTAAGCCTTATCATTATTGAAAATAATATTTTTAATCTTGATTTAATGTAGCTAATTTGAATTAATAAATATTGTTAATAATTATTCATGTTGCTTTAATTTTCCCGGACATGAGTTTCTTGCCCTATTAAATAATTGTTATTTTTTACTAGGTAGATATGTAAAAGTAGTATATATTTCATACTTCCCTTCACTTAGACTACGCCTATGACAACAAGTTGATTGCCCATGACAACAAGTCGATCGCAACACATTTTTAAAATAAAAAGTAGGACTTACGAACACAAAAGTTGACCACCCCTGATGTATGTGATCAAGTGTATCAGCGGTATTAGATAGCATGGATGGTTGAGAGTCGTGTGTAGTGTGAGTTCAAACCCCCTATATATTACATATAAAGTGCAGGTATGAAAAAGCCTGTACTGTAGAGGGAAAAAAATCATATTTCAAAATGAATTAATTAATACATTGCACAAGCTAAAACCTGCATAGGCGGGATTCGAACTCAGACTTTCACATGACCCACTACTCTCAGTGCCATCTCATTAATGTAATCTTAAAACAATATAAGCTATTCAATAAATATTTTTATTCTTCTCTCAATAGCAATTATGTTTTGTTTGTAAATATAATATATTTAACACAACTAAAATGTTTAACAATCCTTTTGTTTTATATACGCACAATCATTTATATATATAAATATATGCTAAGTTTTTTTAAAACATGAATTAATCAGCTTGTATTAATAATTTTTTGGCATATTGAACAGGCTTAAAAAAGTTGCAGTTTAAAAGGCTTTGTTTACTGGTACCGAAACAAAGCATTTTAAAGTGAAACTTTAATATATGTTTTCAATTTTACTTTAATTACATTTGCAAGAATGATTTCTAACTTAATTACGAATTTTCAGGATAATTTGACTTTACATTAAAATGATGAAAGATTTACCCTTAAAGCATTTTGAAAAAAAGATGATTTTTTTTCTCTAACAGAATGTGTGAGAATCAACCCGAAAACTTCTAACTTTTTAAAAAGTAATAATAATATATCAGATGGATAGTATTAAAATGATTTGCGGTTTTAAACATTCAATTACCGCAATAATTGGAGCAGATAGTTTTTAATGATTAAGGTGTTCTGTTAGTAAACAAACTTTTAATTAACTCTACAACTGGATGAATAAGTTCTGCAAATATTAATCTTTAATATAATGCTAGGAAGTAAATTAATCTTTCAGTTTCCCTTCAGCAATTGGTTTTCAAAATAATTTACATCTGAATAATTATTGTAATTAATAGTATTGAAGTGTAAAATATTATGATTTTATGACTATACAAATTATTTTTTAAAAAAAAATACATCCACAGCACATATATGTTGAACAATTCCTCATCCCATTAAGAAAATATTAAACACATCGTTTAACACTTTTTCTATGATTTATTAAACTTATAAAACCAAAAGAAAAAACATATACTTCAGCGTTCACGTTTTTAAAGAGAACACTACTTATTGTACACTATCTCTACAACTTATTGCAAGTCTGGGTATTCATCTCCTACGTAGTGTTGTTCTATTCATCCCAGTTTATTTCTAACCCAAGGCTTTCATCCATAAGGAGTATTGAGCCTGGATCTAGCTTACAATACGTTGCAGAGCAGTAAGAAATAAATGGTTAGTTCTTAAAACGTATACATGGGTTCATGTGATTGTTTTCTTGATTTTATACCAATTATAGCTATGAAATAGAGATGTCTATAATTATTAAAAAACTGAAGATATCAAAATAAATTATTCCTGAAGTATGGAGAGATCAATATAGCCATGTAAACCATTTGAACCACAAAGTGTGACAACCCAGCAGACTGAGTGAAAGTCCATTTTTAGACTACATTTTCACAGCCTTTCCAGTTCCATGGTTTACAGGAGATTCCCTAAATCGAGTTTTCTAAACTCATAATCTTTGCTAACTGAAACTTCTGTCTCACTCAAATCCAGCTCCAAACTGTCATATTAGTTAATGTACTGCCTTGAAAAAAGATCCTACTTAAGGACTGTCAGCCTACACCCTTCATTGCTTTCTTAATTCTCAAGGGCTTGAGGTAGAAAAAAGGAAGTAATAAATCCAGCATGTGTAGTTGAATTGTTTAGTTAATATAAGAAGAGGGTCAGTGACATGAGAGGTTCACAATATTGGGCCCTTACAGTCAGGCCTGGATTTAAGGCGGTTGGAGCAATTGGGCCCAATCGGGCCCTGCACAAAAATTAACAAAAAGTTATTTTTCCAAATATTGAATTTGCATTTTATTTAAATATTTGATATATAGAGGGCCCCACAAAAAAAATCCAATCAGGCCCAGCACTTATTGGATCCGGCCCTATTTACAATTACTTACATGATTGATGAAGGATAGAGAAAAACTGCATCAGAAACAGTATCTAGCATCAGCATTATATTCTACAAGGCAACTGCAACACTTGGACAAAAAGTGTTTATTTGTTATTCACTATTGGCATTTCTATCTGGAAATCATTCCACTCTCCAGTATCTAGGGATCCCACTAATATTAGCATTCTGCTGGCCTAAAACCACAGGCTAAAAAACAAAGTAAACTTTCTTTAGTTATCTATTTGGAATATTTCACATAATACTAAGCAATTTCAAATTAACCATTAATCTTTCCCGTTCTATTTTTTTTAAATATTTTTCAATTCGAATACTGTATTACATAAGAAAAAACATATAAAAAATAGGCAGCCTCATACTTATTAAAATATTTGTGAAGAAATAAATTTGAAAGCATCTCAAGTAATTTAATTTCTGGTAATGGTTTTTATTTAAAACTCTAGATCTAAATAAATGTAAAATTAATAGAAGAAATTTTAGCTATTGCTTTCTTTCATTCATATGAGCCTATTTACTTATATGTTCTCATAAGTACGTGTGCTGATAGGTATGTGTAAAGGATCAATATGTGGGGTACAGATGTTTACCTTTTTACAACTTAAGTTTTTTGATTTAACCTTTCAACATCCTATTAACATTATATGGACTAAGTTCTTAAATTCATAAAACCATATTTCACGATGAAATATTTATTATTCCTAGTCAAGCGCTGTTAGCCGAGAGGTCATCGCAGCCGCCTTGCAAGCAAGTAGTTGTTTGCGGACTGTTGTGGGCTGGCCGATGCTATGACATATGGGTAAAAAAAATATTTATTATTCCTTTCTTTTTTTTACCTTTCTCTGTAGGCTTAGTTTTTAACGTTGTTATAGTTCATTCGATTCTTACAATATATGTATAAATTGATATAATAGTTTCGTAGGGGTGGGGGAGGGGGAAGCATACGCATAAAAAACTCAAAATGAACAGCTATTTGTGATATATATATATATCTGATTAGATTTGAAATAGTTTATAAATTCATTACAGTTAGGCAAAATAGGTCAATATTTTTAGAAATAATAAATTTAATAAAAGCAATGATTTTATATGTGTATGATAATATATATGTGCGTGTGCGTGAATAAAGGGTCACAAATACAATAAAATATTTGCACTTTTTAATTAGTTCTAAATAAATATTTAATTCTTATTAGAAAGTAATCATTTATTTTAAAAAAAACGTAACTGAATTTTTAATCCAGGAAAGCAAATTTAAACATTGTATTTAATTATTAATGACCGTTTGAGATTAAAAAACAAATTCTAAATTGTAGTTAATTATGAACAACAAAGGCTTCAAGAAATTCAATTTTAAATGTTTAATTATAACACAAAACTCAAATTTTATTTCAAAACAATTTGAAAACTAAAATAAATTATAAGATAAATTTTATATTGTAGTTGTAATTATTTCTTTATACTTGGATTATTGTAATCTTATAACAAATTTTCTTTTAAAAAAAAACTAATTAGCATCATATGGCATTATTGATTATTGTAACCAGGTTGGTATAAAAGAAAAAATAATCAGATGATAGTCAGGTTTATTTTTAATTGGTCCGTCTATTACAGTGAAGCACTATACTCCTTCAGTTCGCATCACCTTTGGTCTATTAGTCAATATTGAATGATTCATGCCAATGCTCTGAACTCACCTGATGATGAAGTAATCTTAAAATTATGACAAAATATAACTATATCAAATAAGACCCCCTCCAATTAAATTCTTTCTTATAACAGCTTAAAATCTAAATATCTTGTTTATAATTCATCAAAACAAACTAGTACTACACTGAAATCAACTTTGTAGAATTATTTTCATCAAAGAAATAAAATAAATTTCTGTAGATTAAAGGAGCATCAAAATGTTCATATCGAAAATATTTTTCTTTACTCTTTTTGCTAAGCAAAAAATGTAAAATATAGCTTTATATTTTCTACTGCATTACTAAATTCATATAATATTAATATCATCTATGTAGTTTATTATTTTTACAATGCTTTTTTTACGACCTAATATGACAGTTTCGATTGCCCCAGCAATCTTCTTCAGAACTTCTATTTATATCTCCATATATATTAGATTGTAAAAAAAGCATTGTAAAAGTAATAAAGAAATATATGATATAAATATTATACAAAAAATGTAAGTTTGAATAATTTTTTTTATAAAATAACTTTTAATGAAAAAATGGAGTTGTTCTCTTTTTATTTGAATATCTTTATATATAATCATGTATTGGAGTAATTTATTATTAACAAATATGTTTAAAGTAATAATTTCATCTAAAAAAAATTAATAACGTGTAGTGGTAATGGGAATCTCAAGGGCGATTCTAAATGCATAAATATGCATGTTTTATGAAAAGTTAAACTATGCATTCAATTTCAGTCAGTTGTTAATAAGGATGGCACACTTCAAATTACAATCTTCATTATTTGTATTAGTTTGATAAAATTTAGTAAAAAGGTTTGCCATGATAAGTTTGAAAAAATTTGAAAAGCTACACCTCTAAATCAAAGATTTTTAATTGTAGACTAAAATAGAAGAAAGTAAAATCAATTCAAATCAATTTAGTAATAATAAATAATTTACAATCTAAATTAATATATAATTGAAATAAATATATTTTATTAGGCATATATGCATATGAGTATATTATGAGTTCACAACAGTGTTATTGTATGAATGAATATTATTAATTTAAATGCAATAATTAAATGCAGTATTACAACCATAAATTAATTATGCAAGCTTTTATAAATAATTATATACAAAACAATTTTTATTTATATTGATACTTTTATAAATAGTAATTAATGATTGAATAAATTTGTATAATTGTTTGATATAACATGCCTGACCATAAACTTGGTAATTATCACATAACTATATTTATTCAATATAAAAATATTATTTATTATTATATATGTACAAAAAATAATAAAATACAAAAAAATAACTTGTAATTTTATACACAAGCAATTTTTTTGTATATATTTCTTTTAGTTAGTTTACATATATAATTCCACCTTTATTGTTAAAAGTAGGTTGCCTTGACAATAGTTTAAGATTGTTATTTGTTATCTATATTGGGATTGTCTGTGTTGATTGTTTTTAATGGCTATATATATGTGTGTGTATGTGTGCATGTATGCCTGCACATACTATAGCTTTCTTGGATTATATAGTTTTCAGAGATTTTAAGTGATGTTGATGATTACGTTGTGAAAGATTTGAAATTGCTGATGAATAGTTTAAATATGTTTCTTCAAGATTTATGATATTTTGAAATAAAAATATTTCCTAAAATAGTATATGTTAAGTTGAAAACCAATAGCAAAAATTTTTCCCACACAATAGTGCTACCTAGTACCAGTTCTAATAATCAATAGTTGCTAGAAAGTTGTGCATCATAATCTTTATTCAGTACTGTTTTAACAGCTTGTGTATGAATAAATAAAATGTGATCATGTGATATTTTAGTGGTTTAAATTGACTTGTGTGGCAGTCTTATTTTCAGAAGCTCAAACTTTCCAATTAAATGTTTAATTTTGAATAATTATTATGTTGTGGGAGATAACATTATCACGTGTATTGAACAGGAAACTGAGAATGTGCACAATATGTGTATATTGGGTTAAAACACTAAGTAGAAATATTTATATATTTTTTTAGTAATCTTTTATTTGTATCATATTTTGTATTGCACTCAACTCATTGCATTATGAAGTTCAGTTATTTGAAATATACTCTCTCCATATCCATTCAATATTCAATACTGCATTATATGAATGAATAACTGAACCAGAAAATATATATTAGTGATTTGTTATATATATATATATATGTGTGTGTGCGTGTGCGTGTGAGTGTGTGTGTGTAAATGTAAACTTCCCAGTAGTTAATAGTGAATAATATATTGAGATTAATACTTCAACATTTATCTATTTAGTAAATGAAATACTCTCAATCTAAATTACAAGATGAAACATTTTTAGAGAAAAGATCAGAGTTTCATCTCTTTACTGCATTTTTTCTCCAAAATCCTTAAGATTAGCTTCTATGTATTAATTGGGATAAGTAGAAAAGACTTCAATGTTTTTACTAAAAAGTTTTACATTGTGTTTTGGATTGAGAGTATTTCATTTACTTAATAGACTAATGATGGAGTATTAATCTCAAGAATATATATATATATATAAACCCAGACTAATGATGGAGTATTAATCTCAAGAATATATATATATATATAAACCCAGACTTTCAAGCTGTGGAGATGCTAAGCACTTCTTCTTATACAACTGATACTTATGACCATATACATGTGAAAAGGATAAATGATCTCCAATATACAAAATTGATGCTGAACCAGCAACCATAATTTGGTCCAGATCACCATCTACCACACATATACACAATCAGTGCTTAGTTTATATTAAGATAGCTAATATTCAATCATTAATGGATAAGCTTCATTCTTCACTTCTCCACCCTCTAACTCTTCAGTCATCCATATCATTAAAAATCTGATAATGGAATATTTAAAATCCTTGTTGATGCCAATATTATTATCATAACCATATTGACTTTAAGAATATTGGAGATCATTTATCTTTTTCACCTGTGTATGATCATATGAATTGGTTGTATAAGATGGAGTGCATAGCTGTAAGAAACTTGAAAGTCTGAGTTCAAATCCTTTCTAATTATATCAAGTTTAGTATAGACAATATAGAGATATATTTGAATATATATATATATATATATATATATATATATATATATATATATATATATATATATATATATATATATTGAGTACATTATACATAGAATTTAACTTTATACAATATTACTTCTTAGACCAATATTAAAAATTAATAATAAATTGATAGGAAAATTTTAAAGTTGAATATAATGATACTTAAACATGTAGAAGATATAAGCATTTTTCTAAAGTTTGAGTGTCTGTAGTGATACTTAGAAGTGTGAAAAATATTAACTTTGAATATAAATGGTTACATACTTATGTATCCCATTGACATAGTGACTTGTCTCTCACCAAGCTATGTAATGTGCCATCTGAGAATAAACATATATAGTCATTTAAATTCTTTACAAAATTTTTTAAGATGTTAACACATCTGAATGATGAGTTATGACATGAAAAATTACAGTGTGCTTTATGCATTTATAGAAGCCTTCAATATCCCCATTGCCATCATGAAATATTGAGAATAGTTTAAAAAACATTTTTTTGCAATTTATGGCTTTACTGTAATACATAATTTGAATTATTTTAAACAATTTAATAGCAGTTTTGACCAATTTAAAACAAAATTTAATGTTAACACATTGCTCTACTTACAATGTAATTATGCATGCATTTTTATTTAAATTAGCTTATATAAATATTTCATTTGTTAGATAATTGTATACGGTTTTTTCTTTTGTTTATCATGTTTCTATGCTTGGCAATGACCCATACCTCCTTGACCTTTCTTTTTCTGTCATCTTGTTCCATACCCAGTAGATTGATTGTCCATGAGTCAAAACTATGACCAAATTGTTTTCCATGGTCTTAAACACAGACTTATATTCTGGATTGCTTTTAGAGCACCTATATAAGTATTTGTGCTGTGTGAATCTGGTTAAGATATTATCTTTAGACTTGCTGCAGTATATAGGCATGCAACTTTGACTGCTGCAAAGAATCTCATAAACTAACCATGGTGCCTTTTCTTTGGTAATTTTTCTTTAATCTTGTGGGGGGGGGGGGGACAGAGACTAACTTTGAAAGTTGGTTCACAAATATTACTGCTTAATACATGCATTGATTCAAAAGTAAAATTACAAATATTTTTAAAAGAAAACCGGTCCCCACTGTGCCTTTCAAAAACAAGTATGCAATAGAAATTCATATTAAGAATTAATCTTATTCATTGGATATATATAAGAATTATTATGAATTTACATGTACGCACTTTGTTTATGATTTAATTGATTGTGATTTAGTAAATTATGTTTTATTGCCAGAAATAGAATTTTAAGAATATCTTTCGATAGTTAATAGATGGTCAAATAGTCAGAATGAAAAAAAAATCTTGCCTAATCTGTTTTGGCCTAGATGAATAAAGAGATAATGTGTAATAAAATGTAACCAATCATAGAATGAGACACTGGAGAAAAAGGGATGGCAACATGAAAGGATTAAGATGTGGAAGTCTATTACTTATTATATTATATATTGATTATTATATTGATAAAAGATTTTGTTTATATATCTAAGAGCATATGTAGTTAGCTAACAGAAGAATAAAGACAGGATTCATGTTATAAATAATTTCAATATGTAATGAGCATGATGTATTCAAATTGAGAACAAATAATTAACTCTTTGTAACTTGGAGTAGTAAAAATGTTTAAATGAAGAAATAATTGTATGAATTGCACACTCGAATAATTATTATATAGGTTTTGAAATGATTATCTTCATAAAATAGAAACCAGGCAAACTATTTATTCTCACTTTGCCTATGTTTATTAGTATTTCATTTACCACATTCAGATTATGTTTCAAAATTTCCATTCATTTTTCATCGCTTCATTTATTAGTCCATTCAGACTATTCACAATATATATAAACATTAAAAGCCTAAAGCTAAACTAGTCAATAAAATAATCTCAAAATTACCCCAAATATATATATATTACTATTAAAATTATTACATATATTATTCTGTTTAATTACTGAAACAAACTGTCATTTTGTTTAGTTTCTGAAAAAGTCATTGTTGAAAAAAAATTTATTGTAAAATATTAAAAATTAAATCGTCTAATAAAAATTGATAAACGTATCTTTAAGTCTTGCATGACCTTCTATGATATCCTATACTGTTTCTTTATTATCTTATAGTATTTTTTTAAAATTGATGATTATTCTAAACGATTTAATGTTACTATTGAGCAAAAATTTTCAAGTCTGGTCTGTATCTTTTTATTATCATGTGGTATACCGTTTAGCACCTGTTCAAAAAAAGAGTCATCATCAGGTTATCATCTTCATTTGTAAACTAGTTTTCACAGCCTCTATTTGTGTTTGTGAATTAACCATTCTATAATCTGTAAATAACTTTTTTAGAATTTGTATTATGCTCCATTAATGAAAGAGTATATTTAAAACCGTCAGATAAACATTTTTATCTTTCATATTCAAATAAAGGTCATCATAGGCTAAAAACCTAAAAATATGTTCGTTTCTTAAGAAATCAGAATATTGTGAGACAAAACATTGTTCCATGTATTATTAAAATAATAACAATGCCTATTAAAACATATTTCTGGTCATTAATAATTCCTAATTTGATAGAGGCCACAGCATAATAATTATTTTGTAACCATTGTAAAACTTATGAGATTACAATACTTGGTAAATAAGAGGAAAATGCTCTATTAATTTTGAAATGTGTATATATCCATTATTTCTAAGTGTAGACGTATCATTACTGCCAAGATGAATAAATAAACTTAATTTAATGTTTATTTGTCAATTTATTAAAAAGGCCAATACTTCAAAAACAGAAATTCCACATTTATAACTAATTTGTATTCCATGTTGTGTATTAAATCTAAAAAAAAAACAATAAATTTTAATCATATTATACTAAATCATCCATGCACTTTACTACTGTTACACAATGCTTTATTTATCACCCTCTTTTACATTTTACAATTTCAATTGCCCCAACAGTTGAAGTTAGAAGATATAAAAGTTCTGAAGAAGATTGCTGGAGCAATCAAAACTGTAAACTGTAAAAGAGGGTGATAAAGCATTGTGTAATAGTGGTAAAGTGCATGGATGATATAGTATTATATATATTTGGTAATTCAATAAGAAAGATTAGTAACAATACATTTTAATGTTGCATCACTGATAAAAGCCACATAGCTGAGTAGCAATAAAGTCTTATTTTTAGGCAGGTCAAAACCTCAATCTGTTTCAGTTATATGTTTCATTCTTTGTCTTTTAATAATCATAAACAAGCTAAAAAGTGGGGAAATCCATCTTTTATCTATACAGGTTTCCTTGACAACAGATTATGAATATTGTATTGGTTTGTTAAGTTTTGAGTGTTGCACCATCTGTTATTCCACAAAGTTGCATTTTTGTTTTGTGTATATATGAGAGTAGTATTTTAGATATTTCTACTTGTAAAGATATTAAAATTTACCAAAGGTATGTGGATTATGTTTTTGGTTGCGGACATACTAATACTATAAATTTGCTTGTAGAGGAGTTTAAATAATTCAAATGACTTGAAATAGACTTTTGAAAATGAACAGGACAAAAGTATTAAATATTTGGATTTAATTATTACAAGAGATAGTAGTAACTTAAGTTATACATTAATAATCAAACCATTGCCAAAAAAAGGGCATATATAAATTGTAAATCAAAAGTACCAATTATGCATAAGATGGCAAGTTTTAGATATGTTTTTGTTTTATAGTGAAAAATTATGTCATTACCAATATGATAAATTAAAAAAATATTGATATATTTACTAAGCAATTGCTTAAATTTGGTTATAATATTGAACAGATTAACAATACTTCATATCAATTTGAAAGAGTTATGATAATTTTAAAAAGTTGAAAATTGATAATAAAAAATGGATATCTAATCCATATATTTCAAATGCTCAAGTAAAAAAAGAGTGTGTTTAATGTTTCATTTTGACCTAAAAATAACATAAATAAGTTAGTCAATAATTCTAAAAATGTTATACCTGTCAAGTCGAAAACTAATGCTGTTTATCAAATTTTTTTATGGATGAATGTTATCATATATAGCTGAATCAACATGCACTATTGAAAAAGATTAAAGGAGCATGAAGTGGGTGAAAAGTAAAAATAATAATGATTTGATGACTGCTTCAGTTTTCTTGGATCATAAAAGGATATGTAAATATAAATTTAAGTTTGATCTTGAAAGTGTTAAGATTCTCCATGAAGAGAAAAACCATAATAAAAGAAAAATTAAGAAGGCAGTTTTAATAAATAGAAATAAAATGAATATAATTAATAGACAAGCTGATAATTTTAAATTTCAGGAAACATGGGATTTGAGTTGATGATATTTGCTTCTGTTACATTTTTTTTTAATTTAATGGCAGTTGATAGGATTAAGGAATTAACCAAAAATATTTCTGTGGATTGAAAGACTGTATATAATAGTTAATTACTGTTATATTTATTATTTTTATTGTTATTACAATAGTTTTAAATTAAAGGAGATTTTATTTGTATTATATATATATATATTCTAACTTCATTGTTTAAAGATGGTTGCCTTGGCAACAGATTGAGATTGTTATTAATATTGGGTTTATTTAAATATTGACAGCTTTTATGGGTATGTATATATATGAAATCAATCCAGTGCATCAATCCAGTGCATATCACTATATGAAAATTCATATATATTAGACTGAATCTTTGCCACTGACATATGTAATGTAAAAGACAATATAACAATGTGTAGCTTATTATTCATTTCATAAATCTAGTATAATTTCAGTGTATATAACAACTTACTTATGGTTAATAAAACTATAACAATTATTAAATAATATTTAAAAAGTTAATTCACAATGTTTTTTTTAAAAAAAATAGAAATTTTCTCTACCTTGTGAAGTTAGATTTGAGGTTTCCCTGAGTAATACCATTTTTTCAGATTTAACCCCTCTGTAAGAGCTGAGATAGGGTATTTAAATGACTATTTTGTATCTGTTGGATAGTTTTATAAAAAGATCAGTATGTTGACATTAATATCATTTGAAAAGTCCATTTTTCTAGTATTTCCATGTATATATATTTCTAAGGAAGTATTTCATTTGCTTATAAACCTCACATGACCATCACCTCTTATGCTAGTGTATAACTGTTGTTAAAACAGGCAAAACTCACTATATATATTGCCACACACAACAAGCTAGAGTAATCAATGGATGCCAGAAGGCTTGTGCATAAAATCCCCATCTAGTGCCTACTTATCCAATATCCCCAGACTAGTTTCTGGCTTATGGCCTTTGTCAGTGAGGAGCCTTGGATATGAGAGCAGTTATACCCAAGCATAAGAGGTGATGATCATGTGATGTTTATTGGCTTAAAACCAATCCTGCCTAATAGGATAGTGGTGGCTATGGTTATTAAAAAACCAAAGACACCAAAATGTATGGGTACTGAACTGGGTTCAGACCCAAATGACTATGTAAGCTGATGGGCTTGGATTGAAAACATTAAGGTGTTTTCAGTTTGACTCATAGTTTTGTAGTTAAATGGAGATAAAAGGTGGCTGCTGGAGGGTTGCATTAGATCCTAAGATCTACATGCAGTGCTCTCATATCTAAGGTTCCTCACTGACAAAGGCCACAAGCCAGAAACTGGTCTGGGGATATTGGATGAGTAGGCACTAGATGGGGATTTTTGCACAAGCCTTCTAGCATCCATTGATTACTCTGGTTGGCACAGGGTGGCACTACTGTATAGTGAGTTTTGCCTATTTCATTTGCTTATACTGAATGTTTCCTATATATATAAATGGAGGGATTTGAACTCAGGATTTTTAAGTCTATTCATTCTCCCCTCTATCTCAAGCAATCAATACACATGACCACATATATGCAAAAAAAAGGTGCATGATCCTCAATTTACATATTTTGTGCAGAACCAGTATTCACATGTTGGATAAATCATAATCTCCAACACATACATATACAGTCAGTGCTCAGATTATATTAATATAGCAATCCCTCAAATTTTAATGGACAGGCTTCAATATTTTCACCCCTCCAACTATTCAATCATCCATTTGATTGAAAAACTGATGGTGGAGTGACTTTGAGTATTCCATTGTCAGTTTTTCAATGAATTGGATGGTTGAATAGTTGGAGGAATGAGAAGATTAAAGCCTGCCCATTAAAATTTGAGGAACTGAACACTGATTGTATATATGTGTGGAAGATTATAATCTGGCCCAACTGATGAGTGTTGATTCTGCATGAAATATGTATATTAGGAATCATATATTGTTTATACATTATTTGGACATGAGTATTAGTTGCTTGAGATAGAGTAAAGGATAAATAGACTGAAAAATCCGAGTTCAAATTCTTCTATTTAAATATATATAACTTCCATGATTAATATGTACTATATAGTGTCATTTTATGTATGAAATCAATTTTAACTACTTAGTATAATTTGACGATAGTGCACTCTAATCATAACAGTGACACCACACAAAAAAACATGCTACTCCATGTGTAAACACACACATCATATATCTATATATGATTATTAAATTAAATAAAAAATTGAAAATATAAGATATTCTTTTGGCGTTGGTGGTCGAGAGATCAGCACAGCTGCTTTACAAGAAGTTGTCCCGGGTTAGCAGGTTCGCTTCCCGGCCAATGCTATGACACATGGGAAAAAAATACTGTTTATTGGCATTTGTCAACTCTTATATAAAGACTAAAACGTATATACATTGTTAAATTATTTGCAGCTTTTCAAAACACTCTGGACAATTGAATGGATGTGTGTACGCGTATAAATAAATATTGTGTATGTAATTATAATCTTGTTATTAAGATATATCTTTTCGTAAGAAAAATGTAAAAGGTGAAAAACATCTTTTGGTTATAGAATGCATGTTCATGTCTTACAATTTCAACATCCTTGGTGGCAGTGTATTGTTGCTTCTGACCCTTTTATGATAACAAAAATCACAATATATTTATATAATTTATACTTACTTATCATATAAGGAGTGACAATTATTGTTTTAAATTTTTGAAATAATTTTAAAGATAAATCATATAAAATTCATGATTGTGTGCGTGTTTGTTTGTTTTAAGTCGGAGGTAAAGTTTAGGACGGTTTATCATCTTTTAAAATGTTACAGTTTTTAAGGTAAGATAGTATCTGTTAAAGATAAGAAAGTTTATTTTAAATTTGAAGATTATTACTGAATTATTACTTTTTCAAATGCCATATGTAAAATTTTAAAATAGAAACTCCTCTTAAAGTGTGAGATCTGCAAATATTATCATGACAAATAATGGCTCTTAAAAATGACACTCTTTTTGATAATTTTTAACCTCAGAATAAATTCAAAATGCAAATTTATTTAAATAATATATTGAAAATTTAAAAGCATTTTTCTTTAAACCTATACTACTATAATAATTAAAATAACTGACATATTATGGCCAATCTGTATTTCCTCAACATTCTCTCACATAC
This sequence comes from Epiperipatus broadwayi, assembly GCA_028023455.1. NCBI lineage: Eukaryota > Metazoa > Onychophora > Udeonychophora > Euonychophora > Peripatidae > Epiperipatus > Epiperipatus broadwayi. Next base: position 184,365 of record JAQFVV010000647.1, read on the forward strand.
TTTTATTTATACTTTGAAATAGTTTTTTTAAATTAATTCTAAATTACAAATTAATAATCTGACTTGCATTAAGATTAATATTTGTTGGCTGTATTCCTTAGCACATGCCATGATAGACAGACTATTTACACCACACAAACACATATGTAAATTTACTATTCTAAAAATGCTATGATATAGAGATATGTCATGACATGCTCTTAAAGTAAGATTTTAATCTAGGTGAACCTTTTTTTTCTTCCGATTGTTGAAGAATTCCAAGAAAATTTAGAATTAACTTAAAAATAATTTACCCATATTCAACTCAGTTAATTACTATTATTTTTGTATTTTGCTGCTCTCAGCAAATAAAGCAAAGTCTTGCATTGGTGGTCGAGAGGTCAGCGCGACTGCCTTGCACTTGCAGGCAGTTGCCCGGGTTGTGGGTTCGCGTCCCGGCCGATGCTATGACACTTAAAATAAAAAAAACAAGGCGTGTAAGTATATATTTATAAAATTGTCAAGCATTGTTAGCCGAGAGGTCATCGCAACTGCCTTGTAAGCAAGTAGTTGGTTGCAGACGGTTGTGGGTTCGCGTCCCACCGATGCTATGACATATGAAAAGAATAATGTAAAAAACTTTCACCAATAAACAATTGGCAAAACTAAAAAGTAAAGATTTTCATGAAGATGTCTTTACCCATCTTTGGCTATTTAAAACTGATTTATTCATAGTTGAAAAATGTTGATATTTGGAGTTAACATCATTTTATTCTTTACAATAATACATAGTCTTTGTGACACCAAGATAGATCTTATGTGAATGTGTGTGTGTGTATTTGGGTTTTTTAGCATTGCTTTCCTCATATTAATTTGTCCATATCACAAACATTCAACTGCACAGAACGTCAGACATCTCTTTCACACTATACAAGCATTTATGATCAATCTTTTTATTACAAAATTCCAGGTTTTTGGAGGATATCCCCTAGTATATAGTGACACTAGAAAATTAACCTTGATGAGAGAGTGTGACAGTATCTCCAAATGTTTTTACAACTGTTTAGAAATTCATATTTTGAGAATTAAAATGGAAAGTTCAGAAAATAAAAGTACATGTAGATTATTTAAGTCATCTCCATTTTAGAGATACTTGCTGCTGCTTTAAATAATGCTTCAGAACTTCAGAACATATTGCAAGAGTTATCAGATAAAAGATTTTTAACAAATGTGGTTTAACAGTTCTTGTTTGTGGATCTGAGGCTTTCACACTTTTACAAATGTGCAACAATATATGTAAAATTAAGTGGCCTTGTCTTAGTTATGTTTAATACTTTACATAAAAGATAATCATTATAAATATTATTATGTGTTCTTTAGCATAATGGTAGCATGACAGATTTGTCTTGCTGGATAAGAAACAAACTCATCACTTCTGCTGTTCCAATGTCATATGACCCCCAGGGCAACCTTCATTTAATTGTTTATTATAATATTACAAAAATATATAAGTGATGAATGACATATAAAAATGTCATTATATATGCATTATGCTCCCACATGCATATATGAATTTTTATGACTGTGTGTTTTGAAATATATATATGCACACACCTTTAGCAACTATCATAGCCAGACACTGCAGCAAGTTTCCACACCTTTTTATTGACAATATTTTAATAACAATCTTTGAGTCATTTATATAATCAGTTATAATTATAAATTTTTATTAAACGCCCATTATTATATTAAGTAATAATTTACTAAGGCTGTAACCTTAGAAATAAGCGTCTGAAAAATACGAAGGTAGGGACCTCTATAGGTCTTAAAACACAGCCTTAGTAAATTATTACATAATCAGTTATGTAAATTATTATATTAAGACACTAGCATTTAAAGTATATGGGTTGAAAATCAAAATTGATCCTTAGAAAGCTCATATAAAAATAAGTTCATTGGGAAATGACTAATGTGTTAACCAATGAGAGAAAAATTAAAAGAAAAAAATTCAAGCTGTTCATATGACCATAGCAAATAATGCCATGAGACAAACTAATGTAATAATTCAAATGTTTGGAAACATTCAATAATCTCACCATTACAAAAGGATTTTCATAAATAAATATATAAATTTTTTATTGACTGTAGCCTTTGACAAAATAGCTGGTTGGTTAGAGGGTCACCTTAATTTCAATAATTGTAAATGTAAAAGTCCTTTGTTTGATTCTCATGCTAGTGTTATTCTGGTCAGACTAGAAACATCAAAAAAAAAAAGATGAGAATAATATCAATTAAAACACTGTGTTATATTTCAATCTATGGCTATTGCTAGCAGTTAAAATTATTTTAACAGTTTTAAGAAAGTTGGTATTTTTCTAAAAATATTTAACAATTAACATTAGTTGATTGTAATAGTGCAGCTTATTGTAATTAATACTAAAATAAGATCACAAGTTTTCAGGCAATTACTAATTAGATGTTATGTAATAGCCAATTACTGAAAACAAAACTCTGGAAATTGTATTTTATATTTATGAAGATGGTTATTGTTATGTTAATGTTGTTATTATTATTATAGTTGTAATTAATATTGTTGGAAGACTACAGGATATGAATGAAAATACATTAGTAAAAATAGTGTTTTAATGGATTATGTGGAGAGGCAAGCAAATATACAGGTAATAAGCAATGTTAATAGGTAAAAAATTTATTTCTACATATGGATCTAAGAAATAGAATATAATGTGAAAGCATTGAAAGTATATTTAATGCAATAAGTTTAACTAAGTTTTTAATATTTAATTAAACGATCACTTAGTATTTCTTTTATATTCATACATGTATAGAGTATATGTTTTAGGTACATAATTATAAGAGATGTGAAAAAACTATAGATAAGTTGGTTAAACAAACACTAGAATTATAGGAAATAAACAACCCTAGAGTTCACATGATCCACTGCTCTCAGTGCCATCTCATTATTGCTGACCCACCTGTTTACACACAGGTTGAAAAGATAAATAATCACCAATATACGTATTTCATGCTCAACCAGCAATCATCAGTTGGTCCAGATTACTATCTCCGCACATATATTACATATATAAATGCAGATTTAAGCCCGTACAATGTATTGTTAACACTAGATGTAACTTTTTGTAATTTAGTGCAAGGATAGCTTTAGTTAACAGGAAAAACAAAAGTGAAATTTATTATATAGACTGTAGTTGTAATTGAAATGGAAGGGTGTAACATTTGTTTGGAGTATAGATAATCAGAATAAGTTATATGAAAATTGAAAGAAGTCGTAAAAGTAAAGATAATTTCGAATGTAAAGTATCTGACATTTCCGGTTTGAACTTCTCTTGAACAATAAAGTTATTTGTTTATTTCCTTTTTTTAAAATATAAACAAATTCATTTGTAGATGGAACAAAACTGAAGATTTCTAATTGATGTTATTTTTTCTTTAAAAGTTCAAACTTTCAGAAGATTATGTCTAATATATAATTATTTTATCAATCACAACTATTTATATGGCAGACACATAAGTTAATTTGTAAGAAGTTAGTTGTTCTTATGGGGGAGGAAGGACGAATTGTTATTTAATATATGACCTTTTTTTGCCATTTACCAACTATTTCGATTAAATACAGTTGGGGATCGAGAGGTCAGCGACAGCCGCTTTACAAGCAGTTGTCCCGGGTTAGCGGGTTCGTTTCCCGGCTAATGCTATGACACATGAGAAAAAAAAAATACAGCTATATAATTTTTTTGTTAAATGTTAATTATATAAAATATGTGAAATGATAATTATATAAAATATGTGCGTTTGATGTGGAGAGGAGAAATGTGCAAATTTATTTATAACTTGTTTGTTCTTGGCAATTATATTCAATAGTGGGAGAATAAGAATTAAATATTTGAGTGAAATCTAATACATTGCTCATAATTTGTGGGTGGGTTATTCTGTTGACAGACTGTTCATTCATATAATCTGGAGTATATGCAGATTTTTTTTTTTTTAAGTTTGTTTTAAAATTTAATAATGCTGGGGGAAATATTCATTTGCCAAAAATAATAATAATAATAATTACCAGAAAACTATTTAGTATTAAATAAACTAAAGTGTTGAATTAAACATAATAGAGTGAAATTCTGATAAAATGCAAATTTAAAGTATTGAAAGTACATGAATTTTTAGAATCTTTCATTAATGCAGTGACTCACAATATATTAACCAATCTACTGTATAAAAAGGATTAACAAAATTGTTAATCTAATCAACTTAAAAATTAACATCACCCCCCCCATATTCACTAATGACTAGACATTTGTTCATTTATATGTTAATGTGTGGTTTGATTAATTAACTTCGTTATATATATATATTAATATATTCAGCCTACGTATTGGTTATATTATTTGTTTTTAAATGTTTGTTTTATAATTAAGTACAAGTGTTACATGTAATTTATTTATTTGAATTAGCTATGTTCATTTTTAATAGTTTCATTAAAACTTTTAACTAACATTACTTGCTACTAATAAACAAATATTTTTATACAAATACAGTATATCACATGACCAAATAACACATGCTTTTCAGGAGAAACTGTTTATTTTATTCCAGTGCTGCCATCTTTTGTAATCTTGAGAAATCAATAGATACTAAATGACTGCTTACTAAATCCACATTAATTGCTAGTCTATTTATGTCCCAGATTTTTTCTGGATAATAGACTCCATTAATAAACAATTTAACGCTGAGAATGTGTGTATTGGATCTAATCTACTTTTCATCCAGTATTTACCATTGTTATCAAGTTGCCTTTCTGAACTTCTAAAATACTCTAACATTTTGAATCCAAGCCATCTTTCTTGAATTGTTATTGCTATGTAGGTCTGATACCAAGTTACTAACCAAGCCAGAAACTAGCCTGAAATATGGATAGGGTATCATTGGATCTGAATTTAATAAGCTTATCATGAAGTTAAATTTACATAGATGGTAGGAACAAATATTTTTAAAATTAACTTGTAACTGTATTTGTTTAACTTATAAATTAATTAAGAAAGTACATATATATAAATGTAATAAACTTAGAGCATACATGTATTTAAATATGCTTTATGAGGTACAAAATAAGAAACACTTTTAGTTTTAGTTTAATGCATTTTCAGTGTCACGCATCATAATCATAGCTATTAGTATTACACTTCTAAGACTGTTAATCATATCTATTCATATTATACTTCTAAAACTGTTTTATAGCAACTGTTAATGATATTTGAAAAATGCCTTAATTTACATATTACAATCCTTAGATAATTGACTGCTATTTGATCTCTTGTTAATAACTGTTATTGTGATTGCAATAAATCACACTTCTTTTGCTTTCCAGTCATTTCACTCTAAGCAGACCAGTTTGAATATTTGCAGATCAATGCAATGTCCTTACTCTCATTCATGGCCCAGAATACATGTAGAATCCTCTTTGTTTTTTTTTTTTTTGCATAAATATATATGAATACTTAAATATAAGTATAGTATAATATAAACTGAGCACCGATTATATATGTGTGTGGGAGATGAAGATCTGGATAACTGATGAATGCTGGTTCATCACAAAATATGTATATTGGTGATTATTTATCTTTTTCACATGTATGTGGTCATATGTATCCGTTGTATAGGATAGAGTGGATTACTGAAGGGAGTTTGAAAGTCTGGGTTCAAATCTGCTCTAATTAAATATGTATGAAGTTTTTATAAAGATTATGTTTGTTTCATCAGTAGATTGCATAACATCATGATATTAAATTGATATGACTGAACTTTAAGAATAAAGGAATATTTGGATAATCTAAAATATATGTGGATCTCTTCTTCCAAAACATCAAGACATACAAATATTTAGACTTTTTAAAATAGAAATTTGTTATTTTAAAACCTGAAATATTTTATATTTTGAATTAAGCAACATTTTCCCGTAATTCATGTTTAAACTGAATAAGTTCTCCTAATAATAACTATGTTTAAACTGAATTAGTTCTCCTAATAATAACTGAGTGATTTATTGTTTAAGAGTTCGTGATAAGTTCGAGCACTTGAAGAAACAGAACTGGGCCATGAATTTGATGGTCCCAGAGCTCTACTGCATACTAAATATAATCTTTTTTTTTATAATGGAGAGTGAAGGATAAGAAATAAGGAACAAATACTGTGAACTTGTAAAAAATCAATGAAAACCCTTTTAGTCTGTTTAATTGCTGTCAAGTTTAATTAATTTTTATTTTTATTTCTGAGTCATAATCCTCTTCAGAGACATTTTATGATTTTAAATCTTTTTCTAAGCAATTTATTAAAATATAGATAATTATCTCATTTATTTATTATCAGTATGCATTTTATTTGAAAATAAGATGTGTAGTTAGAATTGATGCCTATATAAAAATTATATATACCTATACATAATATAAGCATTTCGAAAAACATATAATGTTGTAAATGTTTTTTTTATTGTAAAAAAATGATATATATATATATATATATAACTTTATGTTAAACTACTAAACACCACATGATCACTATTTCCTATGCTTGCTCATAATTATTATTAAAACAGGCTAAACTCTCCAAACAGCTGAGCCACTCAATGCAAGCCAGAGTAATCAATGGATGCCAGAAGGCTTGTGCATAAAATCCTTATCTAGTGCCTACTCATCCAATATCCCCAGACTAGTTTCTAGCTTGTGGTTTTTGTCAGTGAGGAGCCTCAGATCTGAGAGCACTGCACCTAGATCTTAGGATCTAATGCAATCCTACAGCAACCTTCTTTTATCTGTACTTAACTACAAAACTATGAGAAACTATGATGAAATCCACAAGCTAGAAACTAGTCTGGGAATATTGAATCAGTAGGCACTAGATAGGGATTTTATGCACAAGATTTCTGGAATCCATTGATTACTCTGACGTGCAGTGAGTGGCAATACTGTATGGAGAGTTTTTGCCTGTTTTAACTTTTTATGTTTATAGATATACCAATGAATTTTTTTCCCCTTTCTATTATTTATAAAAATAGCTACTAAGATTTATTATTACGCATAGTATCCACAAAGTGGGTAAGCATCTTAAATTAGTCAGAATAGAGAAGAATTTTATTAGAATGCTTCATATAGTGAAGTGTTCAAAAAATTATTTGTGAAAAGTTCCAAGAAATTTTTTATATTAACAAAATTTATTTTTCTCACCTTTTCATGAGAAAGCTGAGTACTTTCTGATATTTCTATTTCATCATGGTGTGCAAAAAAGAGGTATTTTGGATCCTCAGTTAATTATCATAAAATGATCTTTGTTCTTATGACACTATAATTCATTTATATATTTTAAAATTTTAGTTGTACTTTTACTCAATAGATGGAGCCTATTATATTTTTTTAAGAAAGCTTCATTTATACAGTAAAAAAATATTTGAGATAGAATTTTCAAAATAAATTCATTACTAGATGTCAATTAGAAAATGAGCTAAATCCATAATTTTTTGTTTAAAATATTATAGTCTTAATATTATACAAGCTTTAGACTTAAATTGTTTCTACTATATAATTTAGGATGTATGAAGGCAATAAATACATGTTTTTAAATATCAAAGTTATAAAAATATGTATTTATAATATTTTAAATAATCTATTTATTTTAAAATTATTATTTTACAGCTTAATACTATATTTAAAAATTGTTCTGAAATATTTTTATAATTTTTTTAAATGCAGACTTTATTAAAACATAATATATAAGGTAATACCCAAAATAACTGGAATTTTGTAATAAAAAATTGTGTATTTATTTTTAGATATTACAAACTGAATGCCTTACAAAATATTGTCCATTTAATGCAATGCACTGATCTAAATATGTTTTTTTTATTTTTTAGGTAGTCCAGAAACTCTTGCATGGAGATGCCTTTTAATGCCTCAATCATTTTCTGTTCACCACTTCTAAGTCTTTCAAAAAAAATTGATCTATTTTTTCATTTGAGAAAATAAAAAAAAGTCCCATGGACCAAGATTGATTAAATATGGCTGATGAATAAGCTGAATCATACTAAATTTAATTAAAAATTGTTTCACACTCAAGGTTTTTGTGCTAGCATGTTGTTATGGTAAAGGTTGCACCTCTCTCTTTGCCACAAAATGGGAAATTTACATTTTACCACATTATGCAAAACTTTCAGAAGTTTCAAGTTTTGAACTCCTGATCACTACAAATGAATTATAGGGGAGCAATGCCATTTACATCTAAAAAAATCAATATTACCTTGACATTGGGCTTTATGCACCACTTGTTTTGGAATATGGTGAATCTGACACTTCCATTAAACTACTTGTAAACTTGTGTTTTCCCAGAGCAACTTGCTTGTAAGCTGTTTCATACATTATAACTATTTTCCCAACCATTTTTAACTTTTTCCAATTATAAAACTTGACAAATATATAAAATGCACTTTACAGAAAATGTTCTGACACCACAATTTTACATGATAATGTTATTTGACAGATAGATACAGAAGGATCTCTGCAAGAGATATCTAGAAGTAGAGGTATGTACTACAGGTATGGTTACTTAAAAATGATTCCAGTTGCTTATGAGTACTCGCTTGTATGTTGCCCAATTTTTGCATACTTTATCGATTGAATTAAAAAATGCATAACTATGAATTAAATAAAGATAATAAAATTAAAATATTTAAAATAAATAAATCATCATCAGCAATCATAAACATGGCACAGTGCTTTTAACTCTCATCTCTTTTGTGTATCACTTGCATTTTTTAACATCATTTATCCTTAACTTATGGTATATTCTTTTTGTCTGTACTTTGTGTAATATCAGAAATGAAGATTTTCACTTTCTGATTATCATTCCTTACATATAAATACAACCTAAAAATTGGCACTTTCTTTTTGCAAACTTTTTAAAATAAAATTATTAATTCATTTTTTCATTCAATTCTTCATTGTAAGCTATTTCCTTAAGAAAATTATCAATAATTTTGTGTGGCATATCTTTTCAAAGGTTAAGATTATTCTCACATAATATTTTATCATCATTTATATTTCTATTAAATATGTTTGTGTCTAATATGTTTAACTTTATTTGTACCTGTTGTTTTTGCCTTTTCTAATTCAGCCTATGATTTGTAAATATATTCCTATTATAGTATAAATTTTATTCCTATAAAGAATAAAGATCACTAAGGATGTTATTTCCAACATGCACAGAATTTCATTTTGATCTTGTTGACTTTCATCAATTTGGATTTATTTTTATATTATACTTGTAATTTTTTTATTCTGGAAGTATAATTTCTCTTCACCTTTTATTCATTTATGCATTGATTTTTTATATATCTAAGTAAATATCATTTGTACACCTTCTTTAACTACTATTCACAATGCAATAAAATAAAATTTATTTATTAATATTTTCTTACTGTTTCAACTGACCAGGCATCTGTATCAGAGCTTTATTCAATTCTAAAAACTCTTGGTTTTTGAAAGAAGTTCTGATGAAGACTGTTGTTTAGTTGAAACTATAAGAAAATATCAAGAAATTAATTTTATTTTATCGCATTGTAAAAAAATGAGTTAAAAAGGAATATAAATGATATTACATATTTTACTACCCATTAGATAAAACATTAATTTTAATTTAATATAGCATTTTATACGAAATAGAGTATTATCAGTTTATGCTTTTATTCATACTTAGAACTCTGAGTGATTTGATACAGTAATGGAGCAGCAGGCTTTTGAGGTCAAAGTTCATGTATTATACCCATATACCCAGCTCATTGATCAAACTTCTTATAAAGTCCCAAGCAATAAAACATTCATATATTATTATTTTTTATTGTTCATTTTCAGATAAACATTTGTATTGATCATATCAGAGCTTACTTTTATTAATAACATAAAAAATACTATTTCAAAACTTTTCTGAGTTTAACTTTATCTTTAAATGTCTCACTTATATTTTATATTTATAATATTACTATTCAGATGCTAAATATTACATAGTTTTTTTAAAAAAATTTAACTGCTTTTTATTTTATTTAAAAATATTTGCTGATAAATAAAAAACAATTTATAACTATAATTTATTTCACTTTAGTAATATTAATTTTACACATTGCAATATTGATTAATGAACAAAACATCTATTATTATGTTTCAAAGAATAGTTCTCCTCATCCTACACCAGAGCCATCTAGTGTAAGTCTTAGTAATTAATAGAAACAGATTTAGTTATTACTATAAAAAAAAAACCAATTTTTTATTTAACATTGAAGCTATATTAGTGTATTTTTAAGTTTATATAATTCGATAGAACTTGTACTGTTCAAGTTAATATGAAAAAACTTAAAAAATAAAATAAAACTTAAAATAAGATTTAAAAGCAGAGAGCTAGCTTTCGGTAGATTGCTTCCAGAATTATAGTGCTAAATTGAACTGTGCCATTAAATATATATATATATAGTGGATAAAATCGATTTGTACATAAGATTCAGTATACAAGTTAGATGTTCCATTGTTTTGATAATAAGACACAGGAATCTTTTTTATTGATATATATTTAATGATGCAGTTTGATTTATCTCTATGATTCTGGCAGTAATTTGTCAAAAGCTAGCTCAGTCCTTTCAAATATTGTTTTAGTGTTGTTGTTACATTTTTTTTTCATATTAATTTGAACAGTAAAAGTTTTGTAGAATTACATAATTTTATGAAAAGTGTATAATTATTGAGATTTTAAGTTTATGTAATAATTGTTATTTAAAAAGTATAATGTTTTATTGGCTGTATTACATATAGACAAGAACTCTAATTAATCACATATTTAAAAAAATGATAGTAAAACTGACTATTTAGATAAATAAACTTTATAAAATACTGATTTTTTTTATAGTGATTTTTGTGTTCATCTGTATAATATTATATGTAAATAATAGACTAAAACAGTAGGAACATTTTCCACGTATTAGTGCCACCTAGTGCAAGCAATAGTAATCAATATATTAACAGGTTTTGCATATTAATACTTATCCAGTGACTACTCATCCATTATTTCCTAACTAATAAGCACTTAATATGGATTAATATGTCCAACCTTCTAGCATCTATTAATTATTGTATCTTACACTAGTTGGCACTATTGTGTGAGAAACACTATTATTTTAACAGGTTGGGTAAGTATAAGAAAAGGTGGTCACATAATATTTTAATGGTTTAAATATAGATTGATATAAACTGTAATTAGTTTCACTACATTAAATTTCTTCTTTCTTATATGTCATTATTTGTTATGTCAATTGTTTCCATTAGGAAGATATAGGAGAGAATAGAATACATTGGGAGAACCACAGTCAGGCATGGTATTGAAGTATTTCAGAAACAAAAGTTTTTTTGCTAAAGAAACTAAAAAACAATGTTGTAAAATATCAGGTAAACAGAAAATTGAATGAGCATGTTCTATATGTGGGCATATTTATGATTCACAGATTGGTTAGTATAGTCACCACAAAACTCATTTTTAGAGTAGATTTTTCCCTCTCTCTTTCTCTCCTTTCAGTTATGTGAATTGAAGAATGGTTGTTGTTGTTGTTATTATTATTATTATTATTATTATTATTATTATTATTATTATTATTATTATTATTATTATTATTATTATTATTATTATTATTATTATTATTATTATTATTATTATTATTATTATTATTATTATTATTATTATTATTATTATTATTATTATTAAACCACTAAACATCACATGATCACCATCTCTATAATAGCACATAATTGTTGATAAACAGAGCAAAACTCTCCATACAGTATTGCCACCTGTGCTAAACAGAGTAATCAATGGATGCCAGAAGGCTTGTGCATAAAATCCATATCTAGGGCCTACTCATCCAATATCCCCAGACTAGTTTCTGGCTTGTGGCCATCATCAGTGAGGAGCCTTGGATCTGAGAGCACTGCACCTAAATCTTAGGATCTAATGCAACCCTCCAGCAGCCACCTTTTAATTCTACTTTACTACAAAACCATGAGAATGAAATTGAAAACACAATAACATTTTCAATCTAAGCTCAATAGCTTATGTAGTCATATGGGTCTGAACTCAATTCAGCACCCATACATTTTGGTGTCTTTGGCTCTTACACAACCATAGCCACCACTATCCTATTATGACTATATAAGCTATTGAACTTAGATTGAAAATATTATTGTGTTTTCAATTTCATTCTCATGGTTTTGTAGTAAAGTAGAGTTAAAAGGTGGCTGCTGGAGGGTTGCATTAGATCCTAAGATCTAGGTGCAGTGCTCTCAGATCCAAGGCTCCTCAGTGATGATGGCCACAAGCCAGAAACTAGTCTGGGAATATTGGATGAGTAGGCACTAGATAGGCATTTTATGCACAAGCCTTCTGGCATCCATTGATTACTCTGTTTGGCACAGAGTGGCACTACTGTATGAAAGTTTTGCCTTTATTATTATTATTATTATTATTATTGTTGTTGTTGTTGTTGTTGTTGTTGTTATTATTATTATTATTATTATTATTATGGCGATGATGGTGATGATTAATAATTATTATGATGATAATCATGTACTTATTTTTTATATTGTATTAACTAATTTATTGTTTGTTTTTTGATAATTTTTTTTTTATTATTATTTTGCTGTCCATTTTTTTGTTGTTATATATATAATTTTTTTTTAAAAATCATACCAAAACGTTTTATTTCTAAAAAAAATTTTCTAGCTTCATTGGCAGAAAAAACATTTTTACCATATAGTTTTTGAAGAATTTTCCATTGTTTAGTTTTTTATTTTAAATTTCAGCACGGTGGCATTTTAATCCCTTTTTGTGATTATTTTGTTTTAAATTTATTTTTATTAATAAAGTACTTTTTTTCTTTGCAAAATTTTAGCTTAAGAACACATTTTTTATTGTTTTAGCATATCACGTGATACTTCTTTTTAATTTCTTTGTTCTCTACTATTATCTATATGCCGTTCATTAAATTTTCTTCTCAATATATCCAGAAAATAAACTCTTTTTCTTTTCTTTATTTGGGAGGGTGGGGGTGTTGCTTTTTCTTTTAGTGAGAAGAGAGACCAGAAAAACACCAGTCGTCTGCTCCTGCCTCCACTTCCTTTTTTTTTTTTTTCAAAAAAAAACAAACCCCCTCTTAAAAGTAATTGGGGGGTTTTTTTCCTCTCCCTCTTTTTCTATCTCTTCTTCCTACACATACTTCACCTTCTATTAAATAAGGTTGGTTGAAACAAATAAATCTTCACTTTCAAAACACTCCCCCCCCTAAATCAAATTAAAAAAAAACCAAATCTTCGTTTTTTTTCTTCTTTTTTTCTTTTTTTTTCCCATATCATCTCCCCCAACCCTTTCCCCTCTCACCGAAATAAAAATAATAAATAAAAAGAAAATATAAAAAATTGATTTAAAATAAAAATATTGGACTTTCTACAAAAACCTAAATTCCCTTACTATATACCACTCTTTTTTCTTTTTAAGAGGTGGTTCTTTTTTCCTTCCTCTTTGTTTGCCCCTTCTTCCGAGGGGAAAAAAATATTTTTCTTTTCTTTTTCTTCAATTCTTTCTTTTTTTAATTAATAAAAAAAATAAAAAAAAAAATTTAATTAAAAAAACAATTTTTAAAAAATTTTTCTATTAAAATGTTTTGTTTTGGGAATTTTTGATTATTATATTTTGTTCATTTTTTTTTATTTTTTTTTATTTTTACTGTTCTACATTATTTTATTTATATAATATATAAAATAAAAATATTTTTAAAAAAAAAATAAAAAATAAAAAAAAAAAATATTAAAATAATAATAATATAAAATTTATTAAATTATTAATAATTGATATATTAAATTTAAATTTTTTAAAATTTTAATTATATTATTTTTTTTATTTTATACTATTATCTAAATCAGATATGGACAACCTATAGCCTGTTATGACTTTTTGTAAGGGATATTTAATTCGTATTATCCCAATATAATTATATAAATCTTATGATTATTTTTTTGTCAGTAGTATTCCCAATTTATAATAAGTAATATTTTCTAAAAATAATTTTCTGGAGTCATCAAAAAGGTAATGATAGAGAAAAGTGTATTAAACTTTACTGTGAGAGAAATTGATAATGGTTGAAACTGATTATGATTTCGTAAGACCCCCTACCCAACCCGATTGAATCCCTTAGATTACTTTTGAAACTTCAGAATTCTAATAATGTTTTTCTCACATTATATTATCAACAACAAACCAGCAAGCATCACATGATCACATCTCCAATACTAGCACACCACCTGTGCTAAACAGAGTAATCAATGGATGCCAGAAGGCTTGTGCATAAAATCCCTATCTAATGCCTACTCACCCAATATCCCCAGACTAGTTTCTGGCTTGTGGTCTTCGTCAGTGAGGAGCTTTGGATCTGAGAGCACTGCATCTAGATCTTAGGATCTAATGCAACCCTCTAGCAAACACCTTTTATCTCTACTTAGCTACAAAACTATGAGCATGAAATTGAAAACACAAAAAATATTTTCAATCTAAGCTCAATAGCTTATGTAATATATTGAAAGGAATTAATTTTTATATAATGTGATGTGATGCACTGTGAATTCTCCTTAAATGGAGTCAGGAATCTCTCAGCAACTTTGCCTAGAGAAACCTGTTAGCCATTTTCCCTTCACTAAGTTTTTCCATATTCTGCTCCATTCCATTTCAACAACATAATCTTTGTCAACTCTATGGCCTTAATATCTAAATCCTCCTTAACTTTTCCAAACCCAGCATAAAAACCAATAACCCACTTTCTGTAGAATCACTTTTTTTATATTTATTCTTCCATAACTTCTTTATTTGTTTTCAAGCATTTACATTCAATTAACAAATGCCTAATATTTTCTATTCCTTCCTTATACAATTTAGACTAAATCACCCATATTTTCCATTTACATGTATATTCTCTTGTTGCTAAAGATTCCGTTTGAGCCTTAAATAATAAACTTCTTTCCTTACTATTATCATACATTAACTCACATCTAATGTTCTGTTTACTTCTATATATATTAAAACTCTTTTTACTCTCCATACTAGTTCTTCATCTCTCTAACTCCCTATTCTTTATTAATAAATCTATTCTTTTATCTCATTCCTTACCACTATAACACTCAACAATTCTCCTAACAAATATATGTGATGTGATGTGATGTACTGTAGCTTCTCCTTACACAAAGTCAAGAATCTCTCAGCAATTATGCCCAGAGAAACCTGTTAGCTACTTTATTTTACATTCACCAATCTAAGTTTTCCCATATTCTGCTCCATCCCATTTCCACAACATGATCTTTGTCAACTCTATACAACAAACAAATATGAGTGCTGCCCTATTTTTGCATTTTTATGACATCATTAAAAATGATTATCATTCTGATGTATTTTTATATTGCAAATCACCAATATTTTAAAAACAATTAAGTAACATAAGCAAAAACATTCATAAGCTTTTGTAATTTTCCACAAAAAAAGAAAAGAAAATTGTGTTAGAGTCATCAAGATTGTAGCAATAAACAAAAAAAAGTTTCTTTATGCAATAAAAGTAGCATGCAAATTTATTTTGAAAAAAAATATAAAACAAATCAAAAAGTGATCTAAGTTTTATATAAACTCACTTTTTTTTTCTTATTCACTCAGATTGGATTCTTTCCTTATTCAAATCTATAAAACTTTCACTATGTCTTTCATTATGTTTAGTGAATTAAAATACAAGAAAGGAACACTACCAGATAGTTATATATCAAACCTGGAATACTTGGATTACATCAAATAATTCCTGTGAAAATGCAGAACAATACTCATTTCAGATAGCAGAGATGGTACACATGAATGTATATTATGACTTCATATAAACTGTATAACATTTGCCAGAAAGAAGAAATAAATGACAGCTATTTTGCTTTGTACATCTTATATTTAAAAAACCATTTGAACTTTATCCTAACTATTTTGAATTTATATTTAACATTTGTAATCCAGATATTACGTATAGAAATTATTAGCTTTAAAAAGGGAAAGGAAAAAATTGTGATGTTATTATATATGTTTTTGAAGTAAATAGTATTGTAACAACTTTCTTTAATATATGTAAGTATATATTATTTTATACAAATTATTACTTTAAAAAGATAGAGTGAAGAAATGATGATAATAATGTAAATGCAATGTCTGCACATAAATTGTCCAAGTCGTAAATAATTATAATTAATGTTATAACTATATCTATTACCAATTCATTCATAGTTAATCTTAGGTTTGTTTCCTGAGAATTTTATTTTCTCTATATGGATTTATATTATATATACATGCAGTTTTTTGTTCACCCCCTGTATTAGTAGTAGTTATATTGAATTAGGAGTAGGGCCAAAGGGTCACCCTTATAATTTTTGTTATTGAAATACTAGAGAAATGGAGAAAAATTTAGGTTTTGGTAATCTTATGAAGTGTTTTTGCATAAATAGATTTTAAATTAATTAAATTCCATTTGAACCTTGCATTTAATTTCTCATTTGGATAAACCATGATGTTAAAATTCCATAGGCATTTTAAAAATTCTCACATAAAAAATATAAAATAATTCGCTTCAAATGTATTACCTATTATATTTAATAAAAGTTATATTTTTTGCAATATTGCTGTTGATAATTATTTTATGTAAATATATTTTAATCATCAAATTTTCTATTAATTTGGGGTTATAGATATAGAAATGGAGAGACTTACAGTTTCTGATAAAGTAAGGGAAAATTTTGGTTGGTATTATGTCAAAAATCGAAAGTGGAATTTATGTAATACATAAATATATTTTAATTATCAAACATTCTACTAAAATGAGGGTACAGCTAGAGAAATAGAGAGAATTAGCAAGGGAAAATTTTCTTTGATATTCATTACATCAATGAAATGAAAATAAAATATGTAAATTTTCTGCTTAACAGAAAAACATTGAAATTTGTTCTGTCTACATCTGTACAATGACATCTTTGAATAAATATTATTAGTTTTGATAAATACAGAAAAAAAAATATGGATACATTAAATTTTAGCAAAGGTAACCACACAATTGGAATCTTAAACTGGATTCCAAGAGATTGTAAAAGACCAAGAAAGAGACCACATAAAAGATGGATGGATGAAATAAGACAGTGTGCGGGAGTGATGTGGAGAAGAGACGCTAAAGATCAGAGAAGATGGATTGAACTTGGAGAGACCTTCATCCTGTAGTAGATTGATAATTGTTGATGATGAAGATCTTATGAATATAGTTATCATAAGATCTCAAGTATAAAATATCTCTTATTATTTTTATTATGTTTACTATTTTGTATTATATTTATTATACTTAATAGTAGTTGCAAATACAAAAGTAACAAGTTTATAATTTATTGTTAATTAATTCTGTTTACTTATCAAGCTCCTCCAAACATTATGCTATTAACAGTTATTATGCTATTAATATCCATAATCCTCAGAAATCATGTAATCTATTAAGAGGAATGCAGGGATAATGGTAATAATTTATAAATGATGATAATTTGATGGTTTTTTTAAAAAATAAACTTTCTATTTAGATTTGGCAGCTTATGTTTTTTTTATTACATATTGAAAGTAGAAAAAACAAAAGTAAAATATTGTTGGAGAAATTGTAATTAGTTTAACCATCAGTGCTAAATTATGTCACCATCATAACAAATGTTTTGTTAATATTAATGACTATATTTGAGTTTAACCATTTCTATTTGCTTGTATGTTAACTGCTTTATAAATATTTATTTTTGCTCAACCATTGCTCCATTGCATTTGGAGGATTCTAAAATTTTAGTTATAATATATATATAATCACACCTGGAGCAGTATTAAAAAATGTGGGATTATATGTATTGCAGAAAGTAATACTTTTTAGATGTTTTTGCAATGGAAAAAAAATGGATATTTTTAAATCTATCCAATCAAGTTACAATATAAAAAAAAACTTTAAGGAAAAATTGCAGAAGAAATTAAACCTCAAACAAACAATACAAGACATATATGTGTTTAGGATCTTGCATTTAGTGGGAAAAGACTCCAAATGGAAGAGTGCTCTTTTATTCCTGTTTTTACTCTCTGATTCAGCATAGATACTCTTTTAAAGCATTGTGTCATTTGACTCAAAACTAGGTAATCTGATAATAATCTGGAAAAAAATCATATTTATTTGCTTCTGGTTCGAACCCTGATCATATTCATGGCAAAAGAATTGTCACGATTGTACTGAGAAAGCTTGTCTCTGTATATATATAAAGTTGTATAAAAATTAACATTTTAAGTTATATAAATCAGCGATCAAATAAAAGTTTACTGACATAATAAATGACAAAAAGTAATAACATATCAAGGAAATATTACAGAATGATAAATTATAATTATAAAGTTTTATCTGACGTTTTCTGAAAGATATCATAACGCATTTTTCCTTTTACTGAACTGGAGCATGCGTTCATGATAATGACCTTTCTGAGTGTCACATTTATTTAAGTAAGTTACTTACCTCATTGTGCTTTATGTCATTTAGTGATTTTTATTAATATAGTAATTAAACTAATTATTTCACACCACTCACCATGATTACAGGTGTAATATAATCACAGGCATTACGTCATTTTTATATCACACTTTTTACAAATTTAGTTTAGCTTATAATTTGTTTAGCCTCAAGCACACTTATTAAATATAAAAAAGTAATGAACAGATAGATGTTTTTGTACCACTTTAGTGATTTTTTTTTTTTTGTATAATTCACTACTCGTAATTTTCTATTCATATATTATATATTGCTACAAATGATACATATAAATTATTCAACAACTACTTCCCAATATTGTAATATACTTTATATAAAATAAAGTTAGTTTGAAATTATTTCGAAGTAAAATAATCCAATGCAATTTTGAAAGAAATAGAACACAGCTTCATTTATTTTTATAGTATTGAATTAATGATCTACGTTAGATGCGTTAATGGGTGTGTAACAGGCGCTGGCAATAAATGCAATGGTATAAGATTAATAAATCTTTGTTGAAAGTTTTTCAGGTTCTGTATCGAATTCTATATATATCTGTTTTTCAGTCCACCCTATTCAACCATCTATATCTATCTATTTATTTATCTCTAACTACCACCTCTATCTATTAGCTATGTATACATCTGTTTATCTATGTATCTCTATCTATCAACCCACCTACTTATTTATCTACTATCTATTTATATATCTATCTATCTATCCATTTGTATAGCTATCTATCTATCTATCTATGTGCCTGTCAATTCAGTCATCTATCTGTGTTTTCCCCTCTATCTGCCTATCATCTATATCAGAGGTGGGCAAATAGTGGCCCATGGGCCAAATGCAGCCCGCTAAGAGTTTTTATGTGACCTACTAAGACTGTCAGAAAAATTTGCCTTGAACTGAGATTTTCTTCCCGTGTACGACTGAAGATTCATCTCGTATTTTGCACTAGGACAACATGTCAATACACATTGTAATGGTCAGAAAATGTGTGACTCATAAACATAGTGCAGAATTCGACCACCATACAGAACAGCAGCACCATCGAGTAGCGAAGCCACCCGTGGTACTGAGTTCGAACATAGTTTATCGGTTCCACAATACAATCCACGAAACAACGCATCTGATGCGACATTAGTAAATATTTCCTTAGGCACGGTGGTCAGGGATATGCAAGAGACTCATGATTTTATTCTCGAGTTAGCCAATAATCAAACTAATATTAATTAAACATTCATATTTACATAATCGAGGAAATATTATATAGAATGGGTATCGAATAAATGAAACGTAACTGCAGACGTATAGTTTAAAATTATTTATTCACACATTTTAATAAGACAATCATTTACTAATAATATTTTGTTGATTCAAAGCTTCAGTAGCGGGATTTGCGACATGATTATATTTTAAAGAATACATTTATTTATTTAGACATTATTTTATATTGAGGACTTCAGTAGCGGTATTTCCGATACTGTAATGTTTAAAAAAAGGAATTCAATTATTTGAAGGCGTCATCTAGCTACCTAAAATTCTCGAGTAAGTATTTCTAATGCATGCCTTGGGGAATTTATACCTTTGCAATGCAAGAGTCTAAAGTAAGATTTAAGAGTAGCGGTGGACATATATTTATTTAATTAAAATATTTATTTTATGACTAAGGGCAAACATTTATTTGAGAGTGAATTATGAAGATAATGCAGAGGCGGAGTGATATATAGAATAATAAAACTAAGTAAAGGAACATGTGGTACGCTTTAGAAAGGCGATATGGAATGGCAGTATATCGAAACTGCAATGCCGTGAATGAGTTTATAAGAATGTCGGGCTGGTCTCTGCCATCGGCCCGACGAAGTAAGGTGTCACATAAGCATAACCAGGGACAAGCGGTCCGTGTCGCAGTTTGCCGGCTGGCTGCATGACATTGTCAAATCCTACGGGAGCACCCATTATGCCCGCTTGTGTAGGACGACTGGGGTTAATTTCAACCCTGAAGAATCCGGAAATTTCACGGCAGAATGGGTCATCGCGTCTCTAAAATGTAACACATGTATACTGTATAAACGATTATGATGAGATTTAAATAGATTTCTGACTCGGCCCTACATTATCAACATTTACTAAAGAACGTTGGTGACTCTCAAAGAAATGTAATTTTCTGGAATTATTCATGATGATTTAATAAATACAAAACCTATATAAATTGGGAATTATTATAACTAATACGTCAGCCATTTGCGAAGTTGTAGACCCCTGCATTACCATAAATGAAGCATTGAATGCGTGTCGGTTTATATGAAAATTAAATTATTTATGAAAGTAATGTTAATGAAATCTGACACGCATTCACTATTTCAAGCGATCATAGATTTAAACTTTGAACATTGAGACAATTATTAGCATGCAATAATTAAATAATAAATATAGATAAAATGTAGATTTTAGAAATACGCACCCAAGAAAGATAGAATGAGGTAAGCTAGATTATTAGAGAAATTTACACATTAGGTTAATTATTCAATTTTAGTTATACAAATGATAGTTTTTACATTTTATAATTGAGATAAGTATTATGAAGAAGAGCTATAGCATATTATTAGAGTACTCTAGAGTTTGAACACAGACAGGTACCTGTTTTATAAGAAGTTTTCTGATTCCATTAGTTTAGCAGCAAAAAGTTCACGAGTGGCAATTCTTTCTTGTATTTAGATATTTCATTTAATTTCACAGCAGCAGCAGCTTTTTCATTTATTTCAGGCAGCAGATCTTCATGGTGAATTTATGATGGGCAATGGAAAGTTCGGCATCCGATAGGCCATCTCCCGATGGAGAATAATCTAGGTGCTTTACTCGGTCATACCTTGGCAGGAACAAATTATTTTATTATTTTTGGAGACTCTCAGTGATCGAGAGCAAAGCTAAAGTTTAAGTGAATGTCTCCAGCAAGTCTAAGATGGCCTCTTTTCTTATCTTGATCTCTCACATTTTTGTTAAGATATTTTTAGGTTCTACTTAATCTGCCCTGAGGATAATCAATGCATTTTGTTGGTTTTTAATTAAAGAAAGCTGCCGTTCTATTGTTTACAGTTTACATTTACTAATTACATTTTGGGGAATTTTTCTTTAATTAATCTATTATCTATCACTGACTGATGCTTTTAAATTTCAAAAACAAAAAGGGAACATAAGATTATTTTAACTTTTAATTAAATATTACATCAGATTTTTTTAGAATTATTATTAAACGAAATTTAAACAAAGCAATAAATACGAACTTTATAATCCAAAATAAATGATTAAAATTATACAAAATTATATAACTAAAAGAAATCTAAATGATATTATTTTATCCCCATTTATTGCCTTTAATTTGAGATCGAAATGTGTGCGTGTTTATGCTGAATTCTACATATATTTATACATTTTTAATATTGCTACACACACAATTCGATACCAAAAAGTTTAAATTTGGGCGGGATAGACCGGTCAGTGAGAGACGACAGAAAAAGGTGAAACTTAAGATTCGAATACGAATCTTACTGTTTCATTTCCCCGTACTTCCCGTGAACAATTAAGGGAAAACAAAGGAGGCAAGAAAGAGAAAAAAAATTTTACATTACATAATTTAAAGATGAAAACATTATTATTGTTTTTACAGATATATTGAAATATAGAAAGCAGAGATTACATGAAGCAACGAACAATTTATATACCCGGATCTAGAATTTATAGTTTAATTAAAATGGCCTAATTTGGCCGTGTCTGGTTAAAATCATAGTAATAATTAGTTAAACAGAATATATATATAAAAAAAAATTCTTAGAATAGGATTAGTTAGTATAATATAAAAAAAAATTTTTAAGAGTAATAGTAATTAAAACAATAATATATATATATATATATATATATAAAATTTCTATCTAAAACCCTATTTGACTAAAGTACAATCCATTCAACCAAGTTCATTATATCAAGTTCATTTTATTATTTTCATATATGTTTAATCCGTCCTAATAGTCTAATATTTTTACAACCCCGGGTCAGGTGGATAATACCTACATGGTTTGAGATTACGGGCATTGTATGTCCCTTTTATGGTATCTCCATCTTTTAATAAATATGCATTTGGGCCACATGTGTGATCAATTATAAAGGGTCCCCGGTACAAAGGAAAGAACTTTTTATATATTCTTTTATCTCAGTTACTTTGTTGAGAGTTCCGTACCCAAACATAGTTCCCAACCTGGAAATGTTGGATTTTCCGATCTGCTCGTAATTTTCGTTCTGCCCTTTCTGTAAGGCAGCAGTGTGCCTTGCGTCTGTCAGTTTCAATATTGATTTCACGTTCATCCATGGGCAATGGCATCTTGATCAGTAATGAGTCCGCTTTACTGAAATGCAAATGTGTTGGTGTCATGCCAGTGGCCTCATTGATGGTTCCATTGATATATTGAAAAATCTTTTCAGTTTGATTTACCCAGCTTCTGTGATTTTGGTGAACATGGGTCCTAAATAGTCGGTTTATTTCCCTCATAACCTGTTCACATGGGTTAGACTGAGGATTTCAAATTGAGGTCAGAATATGTTTAACATTCTGCTGCCTCAACCAAGTCTTCCATTCTTGAGATGTAAAGGCTGATCCGTGGTCCGAGAGGATGGTGATCGGTTTTCCAATCTTGACGAATTGACACTTTTGTAACACTCGAATTGCGCAACGGGAATCTGCTCGCATCACAGGATAGGCCCAAGCATATTTTGAGAATAGATCATAAGTTACGAGTAAGTAACAGAATCTATGGTAGGATGGCAATGGGCCATAGTGATCGATCGCAAGTATTTCATTTGGTGCAGATGGAATGATAGAGGCACCTACTCCACTAAAGTTTCTATTTGGTGGTTTATCTCTTGCACAAATAGCACATTTCTTGAGGGTATCCATCACATCTTCATATAGCTTTGGCCAGTGAAATTGTCATCTTATAGCTTCTTCTGTTTTTCTGGGGCCATAGTGCCTTACTAAACCATGCATATACATGATGAGACGGTTTCTGAGGTCAGGTGGTACCAAGATTTTCCAGTAAATTTTATCTCCCACAATCTGCTGCTGCAGCAACCCATTTCTTATCTGGTATAGCTTCTTTCCTCGTGGTGTTGGGCAGCCTTGTATTGGATTTCCTCGCTGTTGTATAATTTGGATAAGCTTTTTATATAGCGGTTGCTGCTCTTGCCAATGTTGAAGGTTTCTTAACTTGTGTTCCATCTCCTGGTCCAGTACCATTGCTGCAATTACCAATGGCTGATCACTTATTAAGGGGTTGTGTGGCTCCAGTTCTATAGGATGTCGACTTAATATATCGGCCACTGTATTTTCAGGCCCAGGGCAGTAGACGACTTTATAATGAAATCTTTGAAGTGAAAGACTCCATCTGATGAGGCGGTCATTGTTCAGGTAACTTTTATTTAGGAATTCGAGACACCAGTGGTCAGTAATGATGATAACTTCTGAACCCAGCAACATCTGCTTGAACTTATTGCATGACCACACGATTGCTAGTGTCTCTTGTTCCGTCACTGGGTAGTTCTTTTCGGCTCCTTTCAGAGTACGGCTGCTAAAATATAGTATTTGGTGTTGGCCTTCTTGGTTGACTTGAAATAGAACCATGCCCAATCCCTTCTGACTGCTATCAGTCTGCAAATAAAAGGGATGGGTAAAATCTGGGTAGTGTAACATCACAGTCTCTAAAAATCTTCTCTTTACTTGACTGAAGTTTTCTTCATGGGTCTTCGTCCATTCCCATCGGTGGTGAGGTCTTATCAATTCTACTAGTGATGATGTACCTTTGGCAAAATGGGGGTAAAACTTGTGATAGTAATTGCAAAGGCCCAGAAATGATCGAACTTGTTTTCGGTTCGTGGGCCTAGGGAAATTTTCAATAGCTGTGACCTTGTCAGGGTGAGCCCTAATTCCTTGACCATTTACAATATGGCCTAAAAAGGAAATTTCCCTCAATGCGAAAAAACTTTTTTTTAAATTAACAGTTATTTTTTTTCTGGGTGCACTCATCGAAAAATTGTTTTAAATCCTCCAGATGTTCTGCAATGTCTCTAGACGCAACTACTACATCGTCTACATAACATACCAATTTTTTTATAATCTTTCTGACAATACTTGGTCCAAACACCTCATGAGGCCAGCCCCACTATTTATCAGCCCAAAAGGTACTCTCTTAAACATGTGGGTTTGCCCATTGTATCTGAACGCGGTATACTTTCGATCCTGGGGGTGGAGAGCCATTTGCCAATAACTGGCAGTTAGGTCAAGGGTAGAAAAAATATTCTTAGCAGTCAACTTGATAAATGTTTCTTGGATGGGTGGTGGGATGTCCTGCTCAGGTATAGTAATGTTGTTTAATGTCCTAGCATCGAGACACAATCGTATGGTTCCATCTTTCTTTTTGACTACGACTAACGGGTTATTATAGGGTGATGACCCCTTTTCAATTACACCCCAGTCAATCATCTGCTTAATTTGAGCATTCACCTCTTCTTGATACTGAAATGGGATAGGGTATGTGCAGGTCTGGAAATGCGTCTCTTCTTTTACTTATATCCGATGGACGTAATCACTAATTTCACCTGGGACCTGAGAAAATATTGTACGATTTTTCATAAGTAATTTTTGTAACTGGAATTGGTCCTCTACCTTGTCTAATGATGATCCCATAATTTTCTCTTGGATATCCTCATCAGGAATGGCCTCCAGACATCTTAATTGGATTTCTTCAGTTTGTTTATTTGTATCAAAACTAATCTGCTCCTGCTGGAAAGTTAGTATCTTTTTTTATAATCCAGGATACATTCATGTTAGGTTAAGAAGTCGGACCCAATTATCACATCCTGAATTAGTCCTTTTATCACTAAAAATGCATGTCCTGCATTGGCTTCTCCTATCGATATTTCCAACCAGACTTGATAGTTTTCAGTTCTTGTCGTCCTCCCATCAGCCAGCTTCATTTGGATTGGGTGAGTGGGGAGCCTGGGTATGAGTCCATGTCTTTTGTAATTTATTAACCACTCTCTAGAAACACAGGAAATCTGGCTGCCTGTGTCAAGAAGAATTTGTGCAACTGAGGCCCTGATTCTTGTATTAATAATTGGGCAAGGGCCAATCAGAAGTCCCCAAGTGGGATCCTCCTTCTGGATGACTGACGTTAGGTTAGTCATCTCCACTACTTTCAGCTGCTGACAAGATGAATGCTGGTACTGGTAATCTTTTACTGAAGTCTCACTTGATCGAATTGCCATTTGGTTTCTTTCTTTCTCACTATGATTGCTAGTAGTCACTGATTGCTGTTTCTGGTCTCCTGCTCCCATTCGTGATCTACTAGACTTTCAGACCAATGGCTATCATCTAAAACAGCAAGAAATTCTCCCATCTCTTCAATGTCTTTGATACAACTTACGATCATCAGCTTTTGGGTAGTTACTGGCATATTTTGTTGAATCGTTCCAATGATATGTCTATCTGCCAATGTGAATGTCGTGAGAGATTTAAATCGGTTTGCTTGGCAGAGGAAAAACTGAGCATGTGTTTCTCGGGGTATTGCTCTGTATTTTTCATGACAGAGCGTGTTGTAGATATCAATTTGATGCTTGTCGCTCCAATATTGTTTCATTAATGCATCTGTGTACTTCTCTATAGTTTTAGGTTTCCATTTCACCATATCCCACCAGTCTTTGGCATAGCCCTGTAAATGGTAACTGGCAATAGCTATCTGTTCACCTGCTTCTGCTTTATGCACTTGAAAGAAACTTTGTAAGCTCTCTAAGTGGGCTTGAGGATTTTCTCCTGTCTCTCCTCTAAAGATTTTTATCTGAATAATCTTTCCTAAGTAGCTTTGAGGTCTAACCTCCTTTGTCCTTATATTTCCCCCCTCTTTATTGACTTGGGTTATTCTATATTCGTTTGCTATCATTCCTAACTCTCTCAAGACAAATTTTTGAATTTCCTGATACTCTCTAACTCTCACCTTTTCTTCTTCCTGTCTCTGTTTTGATTCTTCATCTCTTCTTTTTCTCATCTCCTCCTCAAACATTTCCTTCATTTCTTGCATACTCTGTCTGAGTATTTCCTCCATGAACTTGAAATTTAAGTCCATTGATCCTCTGTATTGTTTGGGAGCTTCCCTTCGCTCGGGTGTCGACTCCAAAGCTTCAGATAAATCTACCTGCTGTATATCACTATTTTCTGATTCCATTTTCTTAATATGATTTATTTATTTTATTCTACTAGCATTTGACTACTCCCCACCAGTATATTGGCCCTATAACACTCTTTCGCTGCCCTCACCTACTCTACATTGCCCTATCTCTATATTGCTGCGTTTAACATATTTAACATATATATTATAGCGAACTACTGGTTACATGTATAATAAGGTACTGCTGTCATGATATATATTTTTGTACTTTAACAAAATATTTACTATTAACCCTTTCAATGATTATTATTTAATTGGCCGAATGAGTTAAAAATCAAAACTTGTAATTGGCCAACTCACAACTTTAACAAAATCTATTGTTAAAATAGATCACTTTTAATAATATAAATACGTTAGTTTCGTTTGTAAAAAGTATATTACTGAATTTTCAGATTACGAAAGCAAACGAAAGTCTTTTCAAAAATAAAATTTGATTTATAATTTAAAAAATATTCAATTGCGGTGAAATAAAAGTAACCGTTATTCAACCAACCAAAAAAGATTGCTGACGCAATCTTTTTTTTTTCACTTTAACGTTATGATCAATATGTAGCAATAAATAAATAATTCTTGGTAATATCTTAACTATTTTTCTAAAATAATTTGATTTTTAGTATTATTTTATCAATAATAATTTGTAATTCAATTCAAATATTGTTTAAAATGTTGTAAACATTCGTTTATAATTTTCGTAATAAAAATCAAAACGAACGTAACTTTTTACTTTTTGGCAGCCATTTCCCTTTCTGACAGAAGTGGGACAGCCAATAAGATTCAAGAAAAGTTGGTGAGGAGGCGGTGCTTTGGTTTTGTTTGACATATATGGTCATTTTTATTGATTTTTTACTTATAAAATAAATCTGAAGAGGCCACCATCTTACAGAACTTTTGATTTTCTTTCGAATGACATATTATATGTATACGTGGGATAAAAAGTAGCCGATTTAGAGTGATGTCAAATCTTCTCGTTTTTAGACGAGTCATGCATTCAAAGAATTAACATATATAACAAGCTTCTGCTGTCTATGCTATATATATAACGGCGTTTTAATAAAAAAAAATTCAATGCAACTTGCTTTCTCATTTGACGACTGATTACTTTTTTTTTCTTGACATATATACATAAAATATTTCATTAGATCCGAGTATTTTCGTTCCTTCTTAAATTACACACACATCCCTGCTTTCCTTAAATTTGTTATTACATCTGCTGTCCTTTCATTCACTCGACCCACATTATTTCACTCAATTTTTTTTTCATTATTTTTATCAAAACAAAATCATATATATATAGATTAATTAGCTATCTCGAGTAACGAATGCTAAAAGAAATTTATATGCGTTATATTTTGCTCAGGGTATATATGGGTTTTTTGTATCGAAAGCTCCATGTTGGAAAGCGCCAAATGCTAAAAAAAAAATTTAACTATGTAACGGTCAGAAAACGTGTGACTTGTAAACATAGTGCAGAATTTGACCACCATCCAGAACAGCAGCACCATCGAGTAGTGAAGCCACCCATGGTACTGAGTTCGAACATAGTTTATTGGTTCCACAATACAATCCACGAAACAACGCATCTGATGCGACATTAGTAAATATTTCCTTAGGCACGGTGGTCAGGGATATGCAAGAGACTCATGATTTTATTCTCGAGTTAGCCAATAATCAAACTAATATTAATTAAACATTCATATTTACATAATCGAGGAAATATTATATAGAATGGGTATCGAATAAATGAAACGTAACTGCAGACGTATAGTTTAAAATTATTTATTCACACATTTTAATAAGACAATCATTTACTAATAATATTTTGTTGATTCAAAGCTTCAGTAGTGGGATTTGCGACATGATTATATTTTAAAGAATACATTTATTTATTTAGACATTATTTTATATTGAGGACTTCAGCAGCGGTATTTCCGATACTGTAATGTTTAAAAAAAGGAATTCAATTATTTGAAGGCGTCATCTAGCTACCTAAAATTCTCGAGTAAGTATTTCTAATGCATGCCTTGGGGAATTTATACCTTTACAATGCAAAAGTCTAAAGTAAGATTTAAGAGTAGCGGTGGACATATATTTATTTAATTAAAATATTTATTTTATGACTAAGGGCAAACATTTATTTGAGAGTGAATTATGAAGATAATGCAGAGGCGGAGTGATATATAGAATAACAAAACTAAGCAAAGGAACACATGGTACGCTTTAGAAAGGCGATATGGAATGGCAGTATATCGAAACTGCAATGCCGTGAATGAGTTTATAAGAATGTCGGGCTGGTCTCTGCCATCAACCCGATGAAGTAAGGTGTTACATAAGCATAACCAGGGACAAGCGGTCCGTGTCGCAGTCTGCCGGCTGGCTGCATGACATTGTCAAATCCTACGGGAGCACCCATTATGCCCGCTTGTGTAGGACGACTGGGGTTAATTTCAACCCTGAAGAATCCGGAAATTTCACGGCAGAATGGGTCATCGCATCTCTAAAACGTAGCACATGTATATTGTATAAACGATTATGATGAGATTTAAATAGATTTCTGACTCGGCCCTACATTATCAACATTTACTAAAGAACGTTGGTGACTCTCAAAGAAATGTAATTTTCTGGAATTATTCATGATGATTTAATAAATACAAAACCTATATAAATTGGGAATTATTAAAACTAATACGTCAGCCTTTTGCGACATTGTAGACCCCTGCATTACCATAAATGAAGCATTGAATGCATGTCGGTTTATATGAAAATTAAATTATTTATGAAAGTAATGTTAATGAAATCTGACACACATTCACTATTTCAAGCGATCATAGATTTAAACTTTGAACATTGAGACAATTATTAGCATGCAATAATTAAATAATAAATATAGATAAAATGTAGATTTTAGAAATACGCACCCAAGAAAGATAGAATGAGGTAAGCTAGATTATTAGAGAAATTTACACATTAGGTTAATTATTCAATTTTAGTTATACAAATGATAGTTTTTACATTTTATAATTGAGATAAGTATTATGAAGAATAGCTATAGCATATTATTAGAGTACTCTAGAGTTTGAACACAGACAGGTACCTGTTTTATAAGAAGTTTTCTGATTCCATTAGTTTAGCAGCAAAAAGTTCACGAGTGGCAATTCTTTCTTGTATTTAGATATTTCATTTAATTTCACAGCAGCAGCAGCTTTGTCATTTATTTCAGGCAGCAGATCTTCATGGTGAATTTATGACGGGCAATGGAAAGTTCAGCATCCGTAAGGCCATCTCCCGATGGAGAATAATCTAGGTGCTTTACTCGGTCATACCTTGGCAGGAACAAATTATTTTATTATTTTTGGAGACTCTCAGTGATCGAGAGCAAAGCTAAAGTTTAAGTTAATGTCTCCAGCAAGTCTAAGATGGCCTCTTTTCTTATCTTGATCTCTCACATTTTTGTTAAGATATTTTTAGGTTCTACTTAATCTGCCCTGAGGATAATCAATGCATTTTGTTGGTTTTTAATTAAAGAAAGCTGCCGTTCTATTGTTTACAGTTTACATTTACTAATTACATTTTGGGGAATTTTATCTTTAATTAATCTATTATCTATCACTGACTGGTGCTTTTAAATTTCAAAAACAAAAAGGGAACATAAGATTATTTTAACTTTTAATTAAATATTACATCAGATTTTTTTAGAATTATTATTAAACGAAATTTAAACAAAGCAATAAATACGAACTCTATAATCCAAAATAAATGATTAAAATTATACAAAATTATAAAACTAAAAGAAATCTAAATGATATTATTTTATCCCCATTTATTGCCTTTAATTTGAGATCGAAATGTGTGCATGTTTATGCTAAATTCTACATATATTTATACATTTTTAATATTGCTACACACACAATTCAATACCAAAAAGTTTAAATTTGGGCGGGATAGACCGGTCAGTGAGAGACGACAGAAAAGGTGAAACTTAAGACTCGAATACGAATCT